>BOPN01005540.1:94260-95727 GCA_017312705.2 Penaeus japonicus
GGAATCCAAATCTCAAGGATCGATCATTATAGACATCCTTCAGATCCTCCAAAGACGGAAGGGGCGGTCCTACGGCAAGAGCGGAGACGAGGTTGCTTGTGTAGAACGTAAGGATTATAACGTGTGTTAGGAGAGCCGTTAGTACCACCGTCCTTGCTGCGCCTGTCGCCATCTTTTGTTCCACACCTGTAGAGTGAGTTTTCGTGTTTGTTATTGTTGGATTGAGGAAGTCAAAAGCTCTCTTGTTTTCCTTTCTCTCTTATTTGGCACAATGTTAATGTTTTGACTACATTTACCAATATATTTACGCTGACATTCACCTACCTTTTCCCAAGATAACCCCTATAATTACAAAGAAACAGTCAGCGAGGGAAATCTGAACTCGCTCGGAGAAACGCGACACGATGAACAAACACGAAGCCATGAGCGAAGTAACGAGTGGGATCATTCCCCAGACACCGATTTCAAATTGTTTCGTATACGCTGTCCACATGTAATCTTCATTAGACGGCCGCTTCACTATGATTTTAAAACTGCGGGAAAACATTGTATGAATAGTGGATCTTTTTTTTAAATGTTGAAGGAGCTGAAAAATAATATAGAATATTATGGCTTGCAGGACTTTTGCCAATGGTTTAAGCATCCTCCAAAGTCCCACCATGGGAGGATCAGACGATTAATGTAGATGTCGATCCCCTCTGTATGAATAAGAGGCTTTGTGAATCTGGTTAACTTAAATCAAGATATGGTCATAAAATAAAGACTCTAACACGCCTTGATTTTGCTCATGTCTATTGCGATGGGTCAGTTTTGAAAGATGGCAGAGCAGGATGTGGGGTTATCATCAGAAAATTCACTGCAAGTGGCGTTGTCACCACAAGCAGTGGGATAAGACTGAGTAATCATATATCATCAACACAGGCTGACTTATGAGCAATATTGACGGCACTTAAAAAGATTGAAATTATTAGTAAAGATGCATTCTTTTTTGTGGATAGTAGGGGAGCGCTGGACTCTCTTCACAGCAGGAACCCTGTGTTTGAGCAGATTGATTGCTCATAAGCTGCGAGGCCAGGGACGTGTGATTACATTTGTCTGGATCCCATCGCATGTCGGTATCACCCTTAACCCACTCACGCCGGATGACGTGCTGACACGTTTCGTGGTTTTCGCGTCCGACGCCGCCGACGAGATATCTGGCCAAAGCCGGCGCTCGGGGTGTCCCGTGCGCCCGAGAATCTCGAAGCATTCGGATGATGCGTTCGAAAACCTCGGTATAGCGACCGTGCAAAGCCGGAATGGCCCCGGCGTGAATGGGTTAATGAGGCTGTGGATGAAGTAGCAAAGGAGGCAGCTAAAAAATGTGAGGTAGATATTCAAAGTGTTCGGAATCTTAAGCAGGCAAGGAGCAATATCAAGAGGATACAGTTAGACTATGATGAGGTTAAGAAAGGCGAGTCGATTGAG
>BOPN01005541.1:25000-30000 GCA_017312705.2 Penaeus japonicus
TACTTGTAATGTTATGCTTACTATGCTTAGTTTTAACCGCGGGAATATGGTACTGGTATTTTTAATTTGTGACGTCAGGTCTGCCCTGCAACCACTCAAGATTTGCATTATTTTAAAGACTTTGACGTAATTAAGTGGGCGTTTCAGTTTGATGGTTGCAATGACGACGAAGGAACTGACTAGTGGCGCCAGCAAGGTGGAGTGTAGCTATATTTATCTCACACCAAACGATTTTTCGCTGCATACTTTGCATCCGGAGAGTCTGCTCACGCCCAGTCTTTATAAAAGGTGTAATTTCAGCTAAATATATAGATCAGATTATGGCTTTATGTATAGCAGACCGAACATAACATTCCAAGTGTACGATTGCTTCATTAATAGTTTTGGAAAGGTAATTATAAAGTAAGAATGTCCCGTTGGTTTAGTTAATAATCGTGTCATTTAGACAAAGAGATCACTGAATATTATATTGGCTCACTACCCACATTAAAGGATCGTTCACCCACTAATGTAAAGTTATGATAAATATGATAACAGTGATGATGATGATGATATAATAATGATGATGGTGATAATCGTAGTAATAATGATATCAACTATCATTATCCTTTTTGTTAATAGTAGCATCTTTATCACTGTTATCATATTTTTTATAATTATCACTCATAGCTAATATCATCATCCTTATCATAAACTTAAACTGTCATAATAATATTCACTGTTGTCACTATCTTCAGTATCATTATCATTATCATTACTGTTATGGTTATTGATCGTGGTTACATAAATAAGCTTTCTATTACAACTATTATTGTTATCCACTTGTTCTTATAATGAATATTATTATCATTACCACTATCAATGCCCCCATGACCATCGTTACTATAGTGCAAGTTAGTCAAAAATGGTAGCAACAAAGAAACTATTAAGAATAAAAAGCAAAAGCCACAAAAATGGATGCTCAGTTACATTTGCACTGCAATGATTTATTTGGCAAATTGCTAGCCAAAACAAAGCATTCATCACTCGGTCTAAAAGAATTTCATTCTGAGAAAAAAAGATATTGAGTTACAGTTGTTTGCATTCTTTAAAGATACAGTGTGAGATACATGTAATATCATTCAGGGTATGCAGTGATTACTTCAGAAAAGCAGCTTACTATTGTCACGGTTATTGAAATTATCAGTATTACTTCTATTGTTGTTACCATTATCGTTCGCATTATTATTACTTCCATGAGGAGGTCATGTGTTTCTTAGCGTCTGTCGGCTTCCCGTTTGTCCAATGGTATGTTAGTCCGTTTGTCAGCAGAAGTTCTAAGAGGAAATTTTATAGGTACGTTGCCCACGGGCCTTGAGCCAATTTGATAGACTGGCCAGACCAATTAGTAGCTCAAAGCGACTCTCGAGCACTTTCTCCCAAAGTCGCGAATGGTCGAGAGGAAGATCAACAGACGAAGGATGAAAGGAAGTGGACCGTCGCGGGAATTATTTTTCCTGGCAAGCAGACGTGATCAGAACTGTAGAAAGGGTGTGAATGAGAATGAATACTTTCACTGTGGAAGATATAGAACTGTTTTCATCAAAATTTCACCCCTGCTGCAACGCGACACTAACTCATATTTAATGCACGTCTGCGTGTATACATATATATATATATATAAATATATATATATATATATATATATATATATATATATATATATGTATATATGTATATATATATATATATATATATATATATATGTATATATATATATATATATATACATATATATATATATATATATATATATATATATATATATATATATATATATATTCACATATATATATATATATATATATATATATATATATATATATATATATATATATATATATATATACGTAAATATATATATATATATATATATATATATATATATATATATATATATATATATATATATATATATATATATATATATATATATATATATATGTTTGTGTGTGTGTGTGTGTGTATACACTAAACATGTGTATGTAAATATATGTGTGCTTGTGTGTGGTTTATAAAATATATGATAAATAAATATAGATATATAGACAGACAGAATGATATACATATATCCGCATTGTTGAGTGTGTTTTAGTATGCATATAAATATTTACTTTTTAAAAGTTCTTTTTGTACATAATTGTCGGTTTCCTAGTCATTTGAAGTGCTTGGCTCATTTGCATCTCCCTAAACTATGACTTTTTATGTAATTGTCATCCAAAGACCTTGGACAGGCGACCCTTTTCTAGCGAAAGACAAATGCCAAGATGCGTAGCGTTACAATATAAGTATAAAAAAGAAGAGAATGAGGGTTGGGAAGAGGAATGGATGGGGGAGGGGGAGGAGGATAGGGAGGTGGAGATAAAAGAACAAAAGGAAAGCAAGAATATAGAGAATGAGACGAAGAAAGAGAGAAGGAGAAATACATGTCTGGAGAGAAGAAAAAAGAGGGAAATAAATGAGAAAGCGGAGGAGAAAGATATAAAACAATGATGTAAAAGTTGTATTTTTCGCTGAAGAAAACGTCTTTCCAAATCTTTACCGATATCCTTCTCCTCCCATCCTTTCCAACAAGGATTTATGACGAAATCCTGCTTTTTGGCGCGAATCCAACTGCGCATGCGCGGTCGCCTTCCCGCCTCCTTAACGAGCGGGACGATAAAATGAGCATCTTGAAGTAATAACAGCATCTGAAGGCTGACAGCTTGTTTTGTATCTTGATTTGTTTTAACATTGCAATGGGAGAGATTACAGTATTTGTCATTATTGTGCGTCTCCAACATACCCTTGGCGTTAGCATTAGGTTAAAGCGTAACGAGCAGAATAAACAAACATGCAAATATGTTGACAAGATGGACGCGTGTGCGGGGCATGCCTTTTAGGCCTTGATTATTCATTCTTCAGTAAAAAGTAATAATGATGGGTATTCTGCCTATACCTTTCAATATATATATCTAACTGGCGTGGGTGAGACGAAGGGGAAACATTAATGAATAAAGGCATTAAAGATTGTAACGCTGATGTAAAATAGATGGATTACTGCATTGATTCAAATTATTTAAACCAAACACCAAATGATCGTAATAATATTAATGAAGTTTTAAACTATTTAATATCAGTGGACAGCGTCACATGAAGTGATTTACAAACATTCAAGTTCCCATGGTTCACGTATTTAACGAATGAGACAAGCTAGCATGAAATATGATTAATGCAGTGGCAGATATGTACTTTATTTTATATTTGAGTGTGCATATGTCGCGCGCGCGCTTTTGTGTGTGTGTGTGTGTGTGTGTGTGTGTGTGTGTGTGTGTGTGTGTGTGTGTGTGTGTGTGTGAAACTAACAGAAATTCTATATACTGTACAAAGGAGAGCAAGGGAGACAGGGCATTGGATACGAGAGGGCAAGAAACTGTAGGGTAATAGGCAAGTTAGGGCAAGGTGGGCAGATTATTGGGCAAAGGAGAGCAGGGTGAGAGCAAGGGAGAGTAGGGTGCTGGGCAAGCGAAGTCAGAGTGAGGGCAAATATGGGCAGTGTATTGGGCAAGGGAGCGCAGCGTGAGTGTAAGGGAGATCAGGGTTCTGGGCAAGAATGGGCAGGCTGAGTGAAGGCTGGTACGGCGATAGTGTCAGTAAGGACGTTTGACTTACTTGGCGTCCAGCGTGGCACTGATTTCGAAATCGAGGATTAATCTGATATGTATCTCAGACTGTGTGTGCTTTAAATATTCTGGTTAATGCTTCTTGTGGAAATGATAACGTTAGTAATGGTGATGATGATAACGATGGAGCGGCGATGAGGATGATGACGGTGGGAGGAGGGTGAGAATAATGATGATGAAGATTACCATGACGATAGAGCGAGGATAATGACGCTGGAGTAAAGGCGATGCTGATGCCGGCGGAATAATGATGATGATGATGATGACTCATGCGGTGAAAGTATACTCTGGTTTCGCTGTAACATGGAAGAGACACTGCAGCCATTATTCTCGTTTATCGCGGTTACATAGAAGACACTGGAGGTGATAGTTTATCGCCTGTAACCCTCAGGTCATGTCACAGTCGTAATCACTTGAATCGATCCTACTTTTTTATGATTAATAAGGATATTCATTTTTTTTCCAGGAAACTTTTATTCTTGATCGTATATGCTTCCATGAGAAAGGTGATCGTACTCATGCTTAGGGATTGATCATACATTTTATTTGATCTAAGCCTCAAGCTTTTGTTAAGTGTTTCTTGCATGAAAAATCGATTGAGGGTGACTAGTGAATCGGTACAAAATGATGACGCATCGCGTCTGTACATATCTTTATTAATTAAGATGGTCTAACGAGGGAAATGAATAATAATGAATCTATAAACTTCGTCGTCATGTGCTTGATATCAAATCTTCTCTTAACAAGTTGATTGCATGGATGATTGGTGTGGCCACAAGTACCTTTGATGCAAGTTTGGTTTTGTCTGTAGATGTTGATACTGCCAATTCATCCCCATAATATCATGTTTAGAGTATATTTACAATCGTATAAGGCAAAATGTAAGCGGTGCGGTCGCTTGTTTTAACGACAATAGCAACATAAATGAATGGGGAAAAACAAGTAACATTGATATATGTAAGTTTGTGGTCTACCATGTCAGTGTTCACTTTGATGCCACGATGGAAACATTACTGACGTTGTCTAAATATCTCGTCGTGTAAAACGAGCAATAGCTAGAATAATTTTTATAAGTGTTCTCGATTTAAGGAGCAAGAGACCCTTTAATATGGCGGCAGTAATAATTGGAATTTACCAGGGAGTTGAGGCAAGTAAAATAACTAGTCCTTTAGAATTCCGAGTTTTAAAATGGATACACGGCCAAAAAGACAAACCAAGGAATCTATTATGTGTGGGAATGGGACGGAGAGGATATTACGATGGTTAAGTAAGGGCTATATGACATGAAGTCGAGTAATG
>BOPN01005541.1:35000-37500 GCA_017312705.2 Penaeus japonicus
GTTTGTAATGAGTGCCCTGGAGCAAGATGGCATGTTTGTGCCAAGTGCCAGAGGCGATGAAGTGCAAACAAATGTGCGAGGAGTGGTCTTTGCACAGTTATCTAAGAAATCTGCTGGTGGGAAGGAAATAGACTGGCCGTGAAGGGATTTTAGGATGAGTGAATGTTGTGTGTTTAAAGTGAAGAAAGTGTTATTTGTTTTGTATGGGAATGGGTGAATGAAATAAGCCTTGAAGGTAGCTTTAGGGGAGAGTGGGATAATTACAGAGAGACCTGAAATTGTGAGGTAAGATTTTAGAGTAGAGTAGAACTGAATTCGTTGCCTTAGAGGAAAAAGAGGCATAACATTAGCAGAGGAGATATTGTGGAGAATAGGGCGTAAGTCATGTGGAGTAATGAGACTGGGAAGCACTTCGCCTGCTGTTGCTGAAATCAACGAGTTAGTTATTGAAGTTAATATTGTTATAATCTTATTAATTGTCACTTGGTAAGATAGCACGTTAAACGCAAGCTCTGTGAAATGGTTAGAGTTATTGAGCTTTGTGGAGAGGTTTTCAAAGGTTGAGTTAACGCTGTGAAATGCTCTCTGTAACTCGTGAACATTAGTGGCAATAGTGTTGACGGCATGAATCGATGCGTCAAATCTGTGAGTAATTGTTCTGAGATTATTCTGATATTCTGAGAACTTAGAAGTGAAAGTATCATCATCTACAAACCCAAATAACGCGTGGGTAATCTTTCCGACAGCATTAATTAATCCTCGTCGTAAACGATGTTTATGTTCTACAAAAGAAGAAAGTTGATTATGGATAGAATTAAGTGCACTGTCAAGAAGAGAGAATTGCTGCTGCGTTAACTGTTCACGAGTTACCTGCGTTTGAAGTGATGCTATCTTACGTAAGGTGGAGATGTAGCCAGGCCGGAGAAATCAGCAATCGGCTGAAGCGAAATTTTGATTTCCACATTGTTTGTTATAGGTAAGACTAGCCCATGGTCCTCAATGAAGGCTCCTGGCACTGCGCGAAGCCTAGGGGGTAGGGCATGGTGGTCGGCAGACGCCAATGTGAAGAATGATAAGCCCAAGAGTAGTAAGGTCTGGAAGATAAAAATCAATTAGTGTTCGTCGGCCGGGGAAGAAAAGTACTTGTGAGCAAGCTTTAGGACGTCGAAATGAGACCATGCATTTAATGTAGGCCTTGTTGTTCTTTACACTAATTACTCTAAATGGACCTTCAAATCTAGGAGCAAGCTTTGACTTAATATTGAGTGGTTGGTTGACTTTTCTAAATACTAATGCTCCAACTTCAATGTCCTTGTGGCGGGCCACTTTGTGTTGAAATGACAGTATTTTATCTCTGGAACTAGCCAAATCACTTCTTTGTGATCTGAAAGATGGACTTGTTTCTATTTAGGAGATATTCAGCATAATTATCATTATATGAAAGACGATTTTCATCAAAGAGGTCATAGGGTAGTCTTTTATCCATTCCATATAAAAGAAAATGTGGAGTATCACCTAAGGAAGAATGGACTGTACTATTAATACAAGACTGGATTGTCAATAGTGATTCATCCCATGTGTCTGATGTCATCATGACGATCTCATTAATGAGAGGACGGAGGAGTTGAGCCTTTCTGTAATACCATTACTTTGTGGGCATTGAGGAGAATGTTAACACGAGTTACATTCATGATATCACATAACTTATCCATGACTTTGTTATGAAATTCAGTCCCGTTATCAGTTGAAAAATACATGGGGGCTGAATGTCTATGACAGAAGTCGTGAAAAGCATGGGCAACAACATTTGCTGTTTTGTTGGGCACGGGGACTAGTTCACAAAAACGAGTGAAGTTATCAATGAAAACTAAAATATAACGATTTCCATTGCGAGAAGGTAGAAAACCTGACAATGTGTCGCAAGAGACCTTCTGGAAGGGAAAGTCTGGAATGTCATATTTCAATGCAGGGGCTGGGTCATTGGTATTTCCCTTGTAATATGGGCATTGCTTACAAGACTGAACATGCTTAGCAACTTTGCTAATAAGGTGTGGGAAGAAGAAGCGTTGCTGAGCTAAGTGAATTGCCTTATACTTACCACAGTGTGCAGCTTCTTTCGACTCATGGAAAAGAGGAAGGATTCGACCTTCAAGAGATTCAGGAATAACTACAAGCTTACGAGATGCCTTAAGCTTTCTTGTCCTATATCGAGACTTGTAGCAAAGTAGACCGTTAGCATCGAGGTAAAGTTGAGTTACTCGAACATGTCTGCTAGGGGGAGGTCTTTCATTTCTTTCTAAAGCTTGAATTAAGGGGCCGTACAGATTATCATTACATTGCGCTATCCGGATCTCGTCCTCCGTGGGTGGGTCCATGGGAGGTACGGCTGGGGCAGCCAAGACCGGGGAGGTAACAGAATGAATGGGGTCGGAACGGCGACCATTAACATGTGCAGGCCGGATCTCGTCCTCCGAAGGATCCTCAACGGTAGGCGCGGCAG
>BOPN01005541.1:45000-48174 GCA_017312705.2 Penaeus japonicus
AGATTCTCAAGAAGGGCCAAAATCGCAGGTGCTACCTGGGACGTGTCTTTCTCCGATCCCTGGGTGATATGTGAAACCCGGTAATTAAGATCACATCTGTGTATTGTAACATGATCATATTTTCTCAGGTCAGATATTTGTGTTGTTAACCGTTACATATATATATATATATATATATATATATATATATATATATATATATATATATATATATATATATATATATACGTTCATATATATATATATATATATATATATATATATATATATATATATATATATATATATATATATTTTTATATATATATATATATATACATATATATATATATATATATATATATATATATATATATATATATATGTATGTATGTACATATATATATATATATATATATATATATATATATATATATATATATATATATATATGTACATATGTATGTATATATATATATATATAAATATATATATATATATATATATATATATATATATATATATATATATATATATATATATATATATATATATATTTATATATATATATATATGATTTTAAGTAACATGGCTGTTGTGAGGCTAGACACCCAGGTGTTCCACAAGTGTGACTTAGCTTTCCGTATCTATAACATAAGCACAAATGCACGTACACAAAAAAATATATATATATATATTTATATATTCATACATACATACATACACATACACACACACACGCACACACACACACACACACACACACACACACACACACATATATATATATATATATATATATATATATATATATATATATATATATATATATATATATATATATATATATATATATATATATATATATATATATATATATATATATATATATATATATATATATATATATATATATATATATATATATATATATATATATATATATATATATATATATATATAAATGGAAATGGAATTGGATGCCCAGAAGGGATGAGAGTGGTAGCAAAAACTGCCCCTTTTTCTGTCATTGACTCGGCATTTTCAATAGCTTTGTAACTGGTTGCATCCATTTAGGATGGATGGTAAGTTATATATACCCCACAGAAGTAATTTGATGTTTCCAAGTTCCTGGGTAAATTTTACCCTTTATCTTTTGTTATCGATGGTTTATGGTACTTATTAATATATTAAACTCAGTGCATCAACACAAAACTTGCTTTGTTCAAAAGAAGAATGTCCATTTTCGAATTCAGCGACTCAAAATATCCTACAGGTTATACAATTCAGTCAAATGTGAAGTTTGCCACTCCACCCCAAGTTCTTCTGTCAAAATTATCATACGCATTCTCAAACTCACATCAACTCACACTCACATTAATTCACATACACACACTTAAACTTTTTTTCTTTTTAGTGACCGCAGTTACAATACAATTGTGAGTGAGGAACGATACTCTCTTCTATCCATAGGTTGCCTAGAGTATATAGATATGGAGTTGAACGCTACATAACAAATCAGGCTGTCCATAAATACATGCAAATAGATAAAAGCGAAATAAAAGACAAATTTAACATGTGGGTTGGATACTACACAAGATATGAACAAGTTAGATGGCAGCAGGTATCATTATCGGTGTACAGGGAGAAAGGGTGGCTGGAGTATGAAGACTCGGCTACGTAACCCAGTAGCGTGAGTTTGAACAAGTGCTTTGAACACAATGCAATGATTCATGAGGATCTTCTAATATTGCAAGAGGCAAGAGGACAGCTAGATCACAGCTACCACCCACAGCCAAATTCAGCTGTCCTCAGCTGATGGTTAGATTGGTGTAAAGCGAAGGAGGGTGCCTGGGAGGAGTTAGAAAGGCTTGTTGTTTGATGTTTATATACTCGAGGACGAGAAGGATGTTTTTCAAGTGCGAGTGTGATGTAGTTAAGGCACGCGTCCGAGTGTGCATTATATAGTGGATTTAAGAGCACGAGTGCAAAGTAGGTAAGGCATGATTTAGAACATGGGTGCAAGATGCAAAGGGTCTGTTTCAGAGCGTGTGAATGTAGTTGTTAAGATGCGTTTCTGAGCATTTTCACAAGGTGCATAAAGGCGTTTTTAATCTTAATTGCGAGGAGCGTAAAGAGCCTTTCTGAGCATGATAGATAATGCTTTCTAGTGCAGAGGTGTGTGCAGCATTAAGAACTAGGTGGCAGTAATAGGGGAGAGTGTTTTGCTAGAGTAAAACATAGATGTAGCAATGACGAGTGTCAGTCGTGAAGATGTAGAAGTAGGACTATTACAGGCAGTTGGATGAGCAGTGGCTAGTGATACTGACGTGACAAGCAAGCTGGTGGTTCGCAACATAGTCATAGAATGCAGAACATTGTAGGTTTACTAATGTATTGCTCTCTAAAAGACTAAAGTTACTCGTCACTGGATGCAAGAAGAAATAAATGAAACCAAGAAGAGGGAGAAGGTCAAATACGCTACGACAGCTGTTTGTTGGACATCTGCCAAGCTGACCTTGAACAGATATCAACATCTATAGAAGTAAAAGAAATTCTGAAATTGAAAAATGGTATAAACATAAAAGTGAAATGTATGTCACAGTGGAGTAATGGAGTGTGAATATAAAGAATAATGCAATTTTTTCAAGGCTCCAATAGCGTGATAAAGACTATGAAAAGATAAAAAGAAACAAAAGTTTTTTTTTCTTTTTGAAATTGTAAAACGTAAGAAATAAAATATAATAGGTCAGGTGTAAAGAAAACATAAAAAAAAACTGCAGAAACCAAAACAAGCAAAGAAAGGATGTATCAGAATAGAAAATAATATACGAGACATTTACACAAATTGAGTGTCTATGATGCTAAAGGGGGGAAATAACAGAAGAGAAGTACATAGTCAAGAGATGCGGTAATCTGTTTACAGCTTCATGTAACCGTTATAATTCATTGCGCTTTCAGCGAAGGTAATACTTGAATGAGATCAGGAACACAGATATATCTTTAAATATATCTGTGTATGCGAATACAGTTACTATATATATGTATTTATATATATATATATATATATACATATATATATATATATATATATATACATATACATATAAATGTACATATATCTATCCATCGTATCTATCTATATATACATATGAATAAAGATTCTCTCTCTCTCTCTCTCTCTCTCTCTCTCTC
>BOPN01005541.1:77287-84787 GCA_017312705.2 Penaeus japonicus
GTGTGTGTGTGTGTGTGTGTGTGTGTGTGTGTGTGTGGGTGTGTGTATGTGTGTGTTTGTGTGTGTGTGTTTGTGTCTATATATATGTGTGTGTGTGTGTGTTTGTGTATATATATATATATATATATATATATATATATATATATATATATATATATATATATATATATATATACATATACATAACTATGGGATTTCTCTATTCTTTAAATTCATTTCCTCGTCTTGTAAATACGATTGTACGGTGATATTTTAACTTTATTTCTTAAAACATGACTATTAATATCTCCATATTTCTATAACTTGACATCGTTTGTCAATTGAGATTTGTTCAACGGTCACTCGTAATCCGATAATTGGATTGATATTGTATACTATTTGTGTGATATTTTATAATTCTTTCATATAAGATCATTTTGTTTAATTATATCACTAATGCTTGGTAATTCATTGCATTTCTTAGTGCAATTGTTTATAACTAAGCATATGCCTGTTCGTTTACTAGCTGTTTTACTATTTCATTGTCTTCTCATATTTGACTATCTTTGCCTTAATTATTGCATTATTGATTATTGGTACTTCAATATTTCATCCCATAATTGAAAGTAAATTTAATCATCATCTGATATAACTGTCATTATTTTTTTAGCTTTCAGCAACCGTCGACTCCGACAACATTTCGTATTTATGCTATCATCATAGGCTTCTCCGACTCTTATGACCTTTCAAAATATTTCACGGGTCTATCGGAACGCCAATAACTCATTATAATACTGAACGCAACGCACATTAGGACAGAAGGCAGTCAGTAAAAGGTTTATTTATCATTACATATTTTATAGCTTTTCAGCTTATTTTTGTCCTTATCCCACCACTGTGCCTCACTTATCGGGCCTTCATTGCATGTTGCCCATTGCATTTGCATCTTACACTCTAATTCCAAGTAAAATATGGTACTGCAATCGAATAAACTGTGAACTACTTGGGTTTACTTGTAGCACTTGTAGCAGGCGCCTTGGAGGGCATGACAAGCTGACGTCACAATTATTTCTCTCAAACAGAGATAGCGCTTACCGCTTATCACACATGCCATACTTGCGGTTATCACGCCGCACCTTTATTTTCAGAAGGACGAGATCAGCCACGCAATTGAAACATCATAGCATAGTCTAATGATTCATGATATTTATCATTCACCGCTGGGTCAAAGTTATATAGATTTTTTTTCACCTATCATATATTTTTTTCCCCCAGTCTCATTCGATCTGACTCATGTTGCGCCTTCTGATCAATTGAAGGAATGGATTCGGTTGATATTTGGATAATTTTTTTCTCTTTCATAATCATATTAATAATGATTTTTTACCTACTCTGCAATCACACCTATTTAAAGGATGAGATATGGTTGGCATTTTTTTTTCTTTTCTTTTTTACATCATACACATTCACATTTTTTCTTTCTAATTTGCAACTGGTCTTGGTTCATATCCCGCGCCTTTACCTACCGAAGGACTGGACTAGTAAATGGAAGAACCACCTCATAATTTACCCCATTTATTCATGCTCATCAATATCACAGCAGACACATATTTTTGCACATAGATCATCCTCGATAAGTATTGCCAGCATATAACATGAAATCAGACAGTCCCTGTTGATAACTACTACATCTGTTGTCGACTACCAGGACCATTCTATGCTGTATACGTTCTTGATGCAGTTAACTCTTTGCATTGTTGCAACTTTTGGGTTCATCCTGAGACCCGGGACTCTTTAATATTTTTTCCCCATTCTGATCTTAGACAGATACCTGACTTTCAACAGTTGATGATTCGAGCTTGCTCTCCGTTCAAGCCTCCTCTTATTACTCCGACAGTTGACCATTGCCAAAGCTTCGTGTTGGCTGCATCGTACTACGAGCACGTTACCGTATCACCGGTTGCTTATTCGCTAGTCGTACTTTTGTATCTTTTTATTTTAGATTTATCATTACTGACTGTACCTATTTATTACTTTATCTATAACTTAGCATAACTCACTTGTTATTTTTTGTTGTTTTTAAACATTACGATATTATGTTGATAGGTAATAATAAGCTTGATATATACGTAATATATTTTCAATTTATATTGCATGTTATATAAACCTAGTTAATTCATAGCTACTATTATCCACTATATCATAACGTATCTGCTCAGCTTCTGCTCTTACGCCTTTTATCCTGTCCCCTTTAGTGCTATCTTAAGAACTATTTACGTGTATAACCTTTTTCCGATACGTAACCAGCGCAACTCATCTCGTCATCAAGTCTGCACTGATTGCACAGCCATGTGACCTTGTGCACTAATCGAGATGTTGCAACTGCATTTCTTTACCTTTTCTTATATTTTCAAGATCTTCACAGATCACGGATCTCCTACTTTTTGGTATTCTCTTTTGTCTAGATTTAATTTTCTTACGAAATTGGGTCGATTTGGGGTGGTGTGGTAGAGCAATATCCAGGTGCTTACTTGTACATGAATTCAGTTGCAAAATAGTTTGTAAAATAGATTATATAAACCTGATTCGTTTCCCTACACTGAGACCCTGATTGTGACATCAAACTTCGACATTAGGAAATTTGGACGAGCCTTGTCATGTACCCAGATTTGGTCATTGCCCCCTTCAGCCAATCAGAGTCGAGTTGAGCTGTACCTCGACCAATGAGTGAGGTCATCTGAGTCCCTGAAGTGATCTCGTGCATTCTCATTGGTGTCTCGCCTTAAAAGTCCATTTTTCCTCGGTTAGGATTTTCTTAGATTCAATACAGGTTCAGTTCAGACATCTAGCCGCGAGGTCTTTTCATCCTTCGACTCCCCCGTCAAGGATGGAGGGTCTCCTATCCCTCCGCCCTATGGGTTAGCAGGTCGATTTGCGTCTAGTACCTTAGTGACTATATTTCAAATACTGTGTAGTGTCGACGTTTTATTAGTGTTCTTGATAGCTTTAATTCAGATTTCGTTAGCTTGCTGTGGATTCAGCTTTCCCTATTGCGTATATTTCGTGCCCTTCGTGTTGTAAATAATGCTCTATATATTTATGAATTATGATATATTGTTATTGTTTTAGCACCTGTGTTTGACACCATCCTTTATTTCATATGTGTGGTTAATAGAGAAATCTACATACCTATCACAATATATATATATATATATATATATATATATATATATATATATATATACATATACATATATATAGGTATGTATGTACATTTATATTTATATACATATATACATATACATACATATATATATTCATTTATACATATAATAATACATACATACATATGTATATACACATTCATATATACATATAAAAACAAAACAAAAAAACAATAGGTAAGAGCTAATACACCTTATCTACCGTCGCCATTGCAGCCGCCTCATTCTCCTTCGCCTTCTACACCTCAATCATCTATTTAATTTGCTACAGAAAAGGCATCAACATTGCAATATCTTCCCTCACTGCTACTTTTTTGGTTTCGCAAAAAGTGCTTGCATGAATGAAAATATACTGTCTTCATTATTCTGTCATCCCTGGCTGACTTCTTAACTCCAGCTTTATTTTCTATTTTATGTGAAAGTTACAGCGAGAGAGAGAAACGTGGTAGCATGATGTTGAAGGCAGGGGCTAAACAGGCGGCAGTGGGATGATGTTTTTCTAGTTTCTCTTTTCTCTCTCTCTCTCTTAGCATCACAATATAAATTCAGCCTAATGTCATGCTCTTTTTTTCTCCGAATGATAGCAATGGACTCACCAAATATTAGACATTTCAAAGTTGTCAGATTCACTAGAGTCTCCAACCACTGTCCAAACATTCAGAAATAGTCTATATGCTGGAAGATATAAAACCCCACTTATATAATCGGATACGATTTCCCCAGATACTACGGTGGGCAAGAACCAAGCCCAGATCGTGTAAACACTCACTGACATGTGCTGGGCTCACTGTAGTAGCCATAGCCCAGGCAGAGCAGCTCCAGACATCTGGCCTATCTTTATTATTAGGGGTCATTCAAAGTGGTATGATGTATATTCACTTCTGCAACAAGAGTGGGTTGGTTTGATATATTAGAGAAAGAAGGCCCAGGTCCAATTCATTGCTTTTAGATGGTCTGTGATTGAAGTTAAAGATCTTTCGAAATGAGTTTTCTAAGTAGATAGAAAATGCTCATCTTTCTATGTTGTGTCCATAATCGACAGCTGAATCGGGTGAGCAAGGGCTTCTAGAAACAATATTCAGATATATATTTATTCTGACTCTCTCCAGCAATCATATGTTATGTTATATATATGTTATATAGTATATTAGATTTCTGTGTTTGAGTAGTTTCATCCATTGTTCAGGTAATGGGATGTGTAGCACCAAGCAATGCACATAACTAATTAGGTAATTGTTATGAATTCTAATATTGTTCCTCAATGTAAATAATGGTTTCGATATAAGTACATAAACGTAAAATGGGTTATACAATTGTAAATTGAATGTAATCACGACAACGAAATAAATTTGAAGATATTCATCTTCAGTCCTAGAATAAATACTGAAGATTAAGATGCACCTCCACCATAAAAAAGGAAATTACAAATTAGCAGTTGGGACTGTTTTTAAAAAATCATATGCACACACTGTGTATTTACACATTTCTACAGATGTTTTTCGACATTAGCACTTGATTATATTAATCACACATCATCATGATATCCTCCTCATCCTTATCTCCACCACTGCTCTCTTCAGTGTTTAGTTCTTCCAGTAGTGACATGACATCAGAGGAGAGTGACGCTTTCTTTTTCATGTCTTCGTTTTTGATGAGATGCTGCCATTGCAAGTAACCATTGTATAATATCTCTGTCGACTCAAGTCCTAGTTGCTTTGCAGGTATGTGTCTTTCATTGCGTTAGTCAGTCTTTGTGTCTTGCTTCAATAGCTTCTTCAGAAGCTTGGTGTATTGGAATGCGCGTTTCATTATGTGATCTGTGCATTAGAACGGATCACATACTGGCATGCAATACCCGTTGTAGAGGGAAACGTACAAAATTGCTGCATCAGCGAATAGCTTATAAGCATTAAGATGATATTATTGTCTGAGTTTAGGGTAAACAGTAGGACAGAAAGGCGCCGAATAAGCTCTTCGCTTATTCCTGTAATGGCTGGACATTTAGAAGATTTACTGAAGAACCTTCGAGCAGTGTTGCCAGTGATTTTGTTCCCACTGCCTTGCTATGGATGCTCCAGATTGAAGCCAAATTCTTTGTTTAGCTCTGATTTTATTCATTGTTTTTCCTTGACCATGACAGATTTTGCTTTGTTCCCTTAAACACACTGTTTTCCACTTCAATAAAAAGACATTGTATTTATGAGAAGAGGAGGTACAAAGGTGATTTGCAAATTTTAAATATTCGTTCGATACTTGTTTAGCTTTTTTCCTGGCATACTTTACCATCTACTATAGTCAAAATCAATTCGTGATTTACATTTGTAACAATAGGTTGTAAATGTTCTATTTCTTGTTTAATAGATTTAGGCCTAGATCTTACAAGCTGGGGGCTTTCCTTTGTGAATTTGAATCAGAGAGGTGCTGGATATTGCTATATTATAATAATGGTTGTCATTAGAAGTAATTTTATGGAACGTGTGAAGGTGGTAAATAATTGTTTTTCGTTTAGATCACTGTTTGCTTCCTTCAATTGCATGGCATATAGCAGCTGACTGCCAGTTCCATCAAAGCCACAGTTTGTAATGAGCTTGAATGAGGGTGGCTTATCTGCTCGTGGACTTAGTATACAGACTTTGTCATTTTAAAGCCGTTAATAGTTGGTCGAGAAGATGGTGAAGAGGGAATTCTATATGAAAATCTTTGATGGTGATGCCAGGAGGTAACATGCTTTTTTTGCTTTTAATACATTTTTATAAGTTGGATATAATTTGCACTGTTTCATTTGGGCAGTGTTTGCTGGTTCTCCATATATCTAGTATGATGTTCTGTTTTCCTTCTTTTTGTTCTGTCACTGTTCCTTGTAAAAATCCCTAATTGCTGTCTGAAGTGGTGTTTTGCTTTTTCTGTTTGTATCGGATATCTCAGGATTATCGTCGATCACCTGTAGCTTTAGTTCCTTTGATAACCTCAATTTGACATAAACCTGTTCTTTATTCTTTATTAGCCTTTCTCCATCGTGACAGGAACTCACTCATAAAGCTAACAGTATGCTGAACTTTCATTGTTTTTCTATTGTCATTGGTTTCCTGGTGTTCTCTTATTACGTTCCTGGTGACATATTCAAATGCAAACTCAGCTCTTAGAGAGGTAATTTCATCTATGGCCTCTTTTCTAGTGAGGCCCGCCATCTGCAACAAAAGAATTATATCCAGACAGTAGACATTATCATTATGATAGTTACCCTTTAAATGTGGCAATTTTAAGGGTTAACTATTATATTTTATATGGTTGGCGTATATCTTCTCTATTTTCTTTATCATTATTGCTAAATAGACCACTATCGTATCTAACAGATGATATATGTATACTAATTTACCTTTTATACAAATTGTGAATTTAATAAGGAAATCATATGTTGAGTACACCTCGTGTTGTGTCACATGTAGCTGAAGAAAGAGTAGGTGACAGTGGATTTCCGCGTTGAATTCAAGAGTCTTGTTTGTAAACCGTGTCGTGTTTCTTACAAAAAGGGGTGTTATTACTTATTTCCTTTAGTATAAATATAGTGGTATAGGTTTACAGGGTTCCGGGAATAATATGGTAACTGAAATGTCACAATCCTCTCCATATCTTTACAATTCAAACATGGAAATATTTCCAGGTATTTTCCACTACTTCACGTTTCGTGCATTTTGTACCTATTTTGACGGAGATATTGTGTATTTCCTATTTAATTACAATCTTATGTTTGATTATATATGATTTATGTAAACTGGTTTAGATGTAATAATAGAACCATCTAATTGCTGGTTTCAATTCATGATCTGTAGTTACGAATATTGTAAATAAGTATGTAGGCCAATTTTTTTTCAATTTGGTACAACTGTGCAACGTCTCATCTAGTTAGAATGGAGATCCCTCTATTCACTGGTATCCTGTTATGATTGAATTTTATTCAGAGTTGAAGACTCAAGTATTGCATTTCTGAGAGTTGTGGTTTTGACAAATGGGTTTACATCTAAACCTGTAAACTTCCACTGCGGGGTTTTCAGTAGGTGTTGGGCTTTCTGGAAAGCTAAAGGGGGTTGCCACTATTCCTTGCTCAGGGAGACTCCGCTATAGGGTATCATGTGTTCTTCAGTAACGTGTAAGACTGGCGGAGACGAAAGGCACCGACTAACGGTATATCTAGTCATCTGAGGTGTCGTAGGTCATAGCAATACGGGGCAGTTAGACGACTGTCTTGGCAGATGTTGAATCTTTGCTGTTATAAAAATCCATGAGGTCTCAGTGAGGT
>BOPN01005542.1:9106-14106 GCA_017312705.2 Penaeus japonicus
TCTCTCTCTCTCTCTCTCTCTCTCTCTCTCTCTCTCTCTCTGTCTCTCTCTGTCTCTCTCTCCCCCCTCTCTCTCTCTTTCTCAACATGTGTGCAATATATATTTTCGATTATCAAGCGAGTGAACGAAACACTGATGTATTGCAAAGAGACGATGACTTTGCAATATCGTTTGTTGTGTGCGTATCAATATCTTTTACCCTTTTCCTTAGGCTATAAGTTTGTATCGAAGCGTAACGAGAAAGTCAAAAAGATAAAAAAGATAATGATGAAAAAATAGGTCTGTAAGTTGCATGAATGTCTAATAATGTTGCATACGAACAAATAGTTTTTTTTCATCTGGTGGTTAAATCCTTTTCACTCTGTTTTGAACTTTTTTATTTTTTAGTATTGAAATCCTTCTCTCTCTTTGATATATATATATATATATATATATATATATATATATATATATATATATATATATATATATATATATATATATATATACACATTTTTCCCCTTTTAGAAATGAAATGTTTCGGAAAGTCCCCCGTCCGTATCAATAACTGGTTTTAGGTTCGTCTCCCTCCAACATTCACATACGGTACATTTTACTCCACTTTGCTGATGACAGTACATCACTTTCCCGCACTACGTTACTTTATGCTACATTAACGGTTACTTTACATGACTTTGTGCCACATTTATCTCATCATATCTCATGGCCAGAAGATAATTGCGCTGGACACCTCCGTTAAGTGATCGTGGCATTAATGAAGATCAGCTGTCGATATGCAGAGCAATTACTCTTTCTCTCTTCTTCTTCTTCTTCTTCTCTTTTTTTTCTTTTTCTACTTCTTCTTCTTTTTCTTCTTCTATATACACTTCTTTTTCTTCTTCTATATACACTTATTCTTCTTTTTCTTCTTCTTCTTCTTCTTTTTCTTCTTCTTCTTTTTCTTCTTCTATTTCTTCTTCTTCTTTTTCTCCTTCTTTTTCTACTCTTTTTCGTCTTTCTTTTAAAATGTTTGTTCTTGTCCTTCTGCTCCCCATTTTTTCTTATTTTTTCTTATCTATCTATCTATCTATCTATCTATCTATCTATCTATCTATCTATCTATCTCTCTCTCTCTCTCTCTCTCTCTCTCTCTCTCTCTCTCTCTCTCTATATATATATATATATATATATATATATATGTATATAAATGTATTTATGTATGTATGTATGTATGTATGTATTTATGTATATATGTCTATAAATCTCTCTCTCTCTCTCTCTCTCACTCTCTCTCTCTCTCTCTCTCTCTCTCTCTCTCTCTCTCTCTCTCTCTTTTCTCTCTCTCTCTCTCTCTCTCTCTCTCTCTCTCTCTCTCTCTCTCTCTCTCTCTCTCTCTCTCTCTCTCTCTCTATATATATATATATATATATATATATATATATATATATATATATATATATATAAATATATATATGGTCGTATTCACCCCCCTTGTATCTTGTATAATTGCCAAGCCCCCATGGGGCGCTCGTGCTTCGGATGTTTTGCTGGTCATTTACCGGTTCATTTACTTATCATTATCATGAATATCAAAATCATCATTATTATTATTATTAATATCATCATTATCATCAGTATTATTATCATCATTATTATTATCATCATCCTCATTATTCTTGTTCTTATCATTATCATTATCAAAATCATTGTCATTATTATCATTATTATCATTATTATTATTATTATCATTATCATCATCTTTTATTATCATTCTTATAATCATTACTATTATTATCATTATTACCATTGTTGTTTTCATCATTTTTACTATTGTTATTGTTGTTTTTATTATTACTATCATTATCATGATTATTGTTATGAGTTTTTCTTCGTCTCGTGGTGTGACGTCATCGGGTCGGAGGCAGGACACAGATTAATCTCTTTTTTATTGACATGGTGATTGTGAATTAAGTACACTTATAAACATTTTATCATCCTTATTATCATTGTAATTATTATTGGTATTATTATCATTATCATTATCATCATCATCATTACCATTACCATCATTATCATTATTATTATGGTCGTTATCATTATTGTTATTACTATCACTATCCTTTTTATCATTGTTATTATCATTATTGTTATTTTTATTATCATGATTACTATTATTATCAGTGTTATTTTGTTCTGTTTCTATTCTTTTTGTTTTGAAATTTCTTGCTGCTATTCCCTTGCTTTTTGTTTTGTTTTTGTTTCCTTGGTTTTGTTTCTTAGCTTTTATTCCCTTGCTTTTTTTTATTTATTTGTTAATCATTCTGTGTCTATGTCTCATTTTGTTTGTTTGTTTCGCTGTTTCGATTTCGTTCCTGTTTTATCGTCATTTTTCTCACTTTCACTCACTCTCTTCCTTTCTGTTACAAATTGCACCTTCATATAGTTCCGTCCCCCCCCCCCCCTTTCCCTTTCTTTAAATCCTTTTCTCCTGCTTTTTTAAACATTCTTTATCGCTCTCCCCTCTCTTTCTGGTATACCTTGGGACCCCCCCCTCATACTCCTCCTGCTCTTTGCCGAGCATCTCTCCATCTCTGCCTCTGTCTTTGTCTTCCTCTCTCTCTCTCTTTCTCTCTTTCCCTCCCTCCCTTTCCCCCTCACTCTCTCCCTCTCCCTCTCTCTCCCTCTCCATTTCTGCCCATATCTTTGGCTTCCTCTCTCTCTCTCTTTCTCTCTTTCCCTCCCTCCCTTTCCCCCTCCCTCTCTCCCTCTCCTCTTCCCTCTCCATCTCTGCCCATGTCTTTGGCTTCCTCTCTCTCTCTCTTTCTCTCTTTTTCTCCCTCCCTTTCTCCCCCCCCTCTCACTTTCTCTCCCTCTCTCTCTTTCTCTCCCTCTACCTCTCCCACTTTATTTCCCTCTCCCTCTCCCTTTCCCTCTCTCTCTCCCTTTCCCTCTCCCTCTCCCCTTCCCTTTCCCTCTCCCTCTAACTCTCCCCCTCTCTCCCTCTTCCTCTCCTTCTGCGAGAGTGTTGTGATGATAAGTTATGAATGATGATAATAATGATAATAGTAATAGTTACCAACATAATTAGAAATTCCAAAATATGTAGATGTTATTTTTATCGTGTTAATATCATAATTGATATCATTATCATTATCACAATACGGATCATAACTTATCAATCATTGCTGATGACATTACTTCCATTATTTACGTAATTTTATTCGTTAATCACGTCATTTAATTATAGAAACGGCGATCTGTCTGGGTTTAACAGTTCTTGGCCGGAAATGCACCCTATTGCCTCTGTCTTATCGCCTCTTCATTTGCCTTCCTCTTTCCTTGTGCGTCTGTGTCAGTTTGAAGATGAGCATTTAAAGAGCTGTTTATAAAAGGAGGATGGGAAAGACTCTGGAAATGATGATAAAAAAATATATATTGATAATAACAGTAGTGATGATTAACAAAAATAATCATCTAATAACATTTGTGATAATGATGATATTAGAAGGATGACAATAGTGATGTTATTCACAAAATCTCCTTTTGCAACTGCAGTGGTATGCAATGTATGCAGTGGTAGGTCAGTGGTAGAATTCTCACCTACAAGGAAGTCTATGTCCGATTCCATTGCTCAATCGAGCTGGTATTAATATCTTGCTCTTGATATATATATATGATGGTTACTACTGTTTTCTTTTCTTCGTTATTGCTAAATATCATTCCATCGTTATAGTATCTCCCACAGAAAAAAGAAGGAAGAATTCTCTCGACTCAAGAGCTATGAATCCAACTTGTCTCTTCGTCCTTGTGAATCCAATCCGGTTTCCTGATCCCTTGTTCCAAGCTTCTTAGAGAGAATCGGCTCTTCGGTTTCACGAAGTTCTCTTATTGCGATTAAAATCCTCGGTCATCGCGCACTGTCCCGGGCAGGAAGAAATCAGCATTTGGGAACCAGCGCATGAGGCTACCAAACTTTTTTTTTCTTTCTTTTTTTTCCTTTAACACTTTTTTTCTTTCCTGAAGCAGGATTGCATTATAGGCTTTTCTTACTTTTTTAAAGTCTCGTCATTGCCTAAAAGATCAAGGATTTTGGGATTTTAGGATTTTAGGATTTTCGTGAGAGAGGATGTGAAATCGGATTATCATCAAGTCTTAGTTTCCGCTAAATAAAATGTTTTTTTTTCTTCTATCTCATTTGATTAAACATTTCCTCAGAATCTAAGTTAATCGCAGCTTCTGGCATTGGTCTTTCGATTGCAAGTATATATGCAATCGGTTGAGGGGTTGATGAGCGGGCGCGTGCAACGTAAAACGAATCCAAGAAGAGAGCCAAACGTACACCAATACTAATAACAGCAATAATGATAAAATAAGAAGAATGAAGGATAATGATTGTACAATTATCATTTCAATTTTCCACGAAGAAATCCATCTCTGAAATGCCCGTCACGTCGGAATCCCAGCGTCGAGCGGAGGAGGCGACGCTGCCGAGATGTCCGAGGCGGAGGGACAGCCGTCCGTCGAAGGGTTTTGCCAAGCAATCGACTCGTCAAATAGCTGCGAGTGAGGTCGAGTTAAGAGCGAGTGAGGTCGAGTTGAGAGCGAGTGAGGTCGAGTTGAGAGCGAGTGAGGTCGAGTTCTCTAGCCTTCGTCTTATCTTTTGAAAATGAGGGAAATTTCAAACTCGCTTAAACGATTTGTCTTGTGAATTCAAAGGGTTTAGACGTGCGCTCAGCTCAGCCGATGGGCGTCCTCTGCGGACGACCAACGGCGCGGCGGTGCACTTCGCGCTCAGACTGCTGGCCGTGAGAGATCCGCAAAGGTCCACTTACGAAGGCTCTTTGGAGTCATTTCTCTAGGAGTGTCTGAGATCAGCTGGCGCCTCGCAGGTGTCGCGGGAGGGAGGGGGGGGGGGGCAATAATCCTCATAGCGTCCATCAGCTGTTCCTGGGTTCTGAAAGGGGAGAGTCTAACGCAAATGGTTCAAGAAAGCTCATGCAGTAGAAGATACAGGCTGTTCA
>BOPN01005542.1:88735-91235 GCA_017312705.2 Penaeus japonicus
CCTAAGGCGCAGCTTTCGCCCAATGACAGACGGTGGCGGAACGAAAGGGAAAATCTTCCTTTTCCTTGACCTCAGACAACAAATTCAACCCTCCAAGTCAAAATTGAATGACTACAATTATATTGCGGTTTGAGAAAAAAAGATAAGACGATGAATAAATAAATAGGGTTAATATCGGAGGAATACCGAAGCACAACGTATAGTGGTAATGACGCGGCCTTAGCACATCATCACACCAGCATGCATGGTAATAGGCTACACAGAAGGCTAGGGAAATGCAAGCTTCACTCGGGAACATTCACTAAGCGAATATTGGTGCAAGATTTTCAGGCCTTGCTTGGAAAAAAACAAGGTATATATATATATATATATATATATATATAAATATATATATATATATATATATATATATATATATATATATATATATATATATACATATATATACATATATATATTCATATATTTATATATATGTATGTACATTCATATACATATGTATATATACAGTGTATATATATATATATATATGAATATATATATATATATATATATATATATATATATCTTTATATTTATAAAGTACTAGTACTAAACAAGTTTGTGTTCGTTGCAACTGGCTCATGCCAAGTCAAATTTCCATCTCTTTCTCTCTTTCCCTCTTTCTCCCTCTTCCCCCTCTCTCTCTCCTCCCTCTCACCCCTATCTCTCTCTCCCTCCCTCCTTTCTCTCTCTCTCTCTCTCTCTCTCTCTCTCTCTCTCTCTCTCTCTCTCTCTCTATATATATATATATATATATATATATATATATATATATATATACATATATGTACATATATGTACATATATGTACACACACACACACACACACACACACACACATATATATATATATATATATATATATATATATATATATATATATATATATATATATATATATATGTATATATACATATATATATTCTCATTACTTTGATTACTATTATCATACCAATGAAAATATGGATAATTACAAAATAACTACAATAATATGAATAACCAATATAAAGATGACGAAATAACACGATTGTCATTATCATCAACATTGCTACCATCAACATCTGCAACATAACACGTGACCTGTTAGCCGGGATGACCGAGGCAAAAGCCTGTTTGAACTGCTTTCTCTTACTAATGCAATATATATCAGGGTTTACTCTTGTTATTGTTATCCTTGTCCCTGTGTTTGCCATTGTCATTATCATTATTGCTTTTATTATCTTTTTGTTGTTATAATGAACCCTATTATTATCCTCTTTGTGTTATTTATTCGATGTAATCACCATGTTTAACACTGATATTATCATTATCATTACTAACATCACTACTATTGTTATTGCAATACTAGTTGAGATTGTCACGTTCATTATGATCATCAGTGTTATTATTGTTATAACTCATCACTATCAAAAATATAACGTGAAATTATTTTTATTACTGCTATCATTATCCTCATCACCATCATCATCATCACCATTATCATCACCATCATCATCATTATCATCGTGGCATCATTCTTACTATTGCCTTATTCATGATTTTGCGTTATCAAAGGAGGGAGTTGAAGTCACGATGATAATATTACTTTTGGGTTCTCAATGCCATAGCGTTTCACCTTTCGCCATTTTCCTTCTGGTATTATTTGGTAGCAATGCGATTATCTCAGTGACAGAAGTGAAAGAGGATGTAAAATGTTATGTAGATGAATTTGCTTGATGATATGGCATCAGCTAAAGACTATTATCCTTCTTATAGTATATTCTTCTGCATCTTGTTATGAGAAGAAACAGTCAATTGTTTACATGTGGGTTATCGTGCGCCCAATATCCTACTAAGATCATAATGATTATCAAAACACCGAGAGGGAGTACAAGAGAGAAATAAGTACAGTATTATTATCTTCAGTTGACATTTTAATAGGAAAATCATGAGTTCCTAGACTGGATTTTACATTGTGGAAAGGGAAATGAAATTCTTTGTACCTCTGGCAACTTAAAGTTACTTTCCCTCCAGCTAAATTTCAAGGTGAACGTTCACCATGCTGGCGGGCGTACGATGTTAATTTACCCGTACTGTTTAGTATAAAGTAAGTTTTATTTCAGAAATGAGACTGTAATCAGTGATGAGACAACGTATGAACATCATTGAGATCGTTATTACCAGAAATTTATACCAGCAATGGGCGTTTGGAGGAACGCGGAAGTAACTATAGAAGATAATCCATTGTCTTTTTCGTATGATACGAAAAATGAATTGAAATAATCGCATATCTTGACTTCAAGTTAGTGACAGTCAGTGAGACAAAGGAGAGGGAAAATTTACTCGAGTTTGGATCATTTCATGTTTACGAATCTGTTGATGGAAGCCTTGAATTCGTAATTTCGGGGTATTAAGAAACAGTAATTGATTATGTACGTGTAACTTCCATATTTCCTTTTAATTGTGGTAGACCTAAGAG
>BOPN01005543.1:32500-37500 GCA_017312705.2 Penaeus japonicus
TAGATGTTATCCTTAACTGCATTCTAAATTGTTTATTATTCTTAATGCTATAATATACTGCAGAATATTACGCAGAAGATGAAGCATATGCATAGTCATATTAGAGTTTAAGGTTTAGAGATTCCGTATTTTTTGTCGGGTGCTAAACCGGAAGTTGATATAATCATTAGACATATCATACCACCCATACGCTCATATTAGACATTTCATAAGGAGTTGGTGCCTAGTGCTTGCAGTCACCCATGGTCCTTGTTTGCCAGGCACAGTAGTCTTGGGCGAACTTTGATTCTTAGGTCCTTACTTAAGAACCTCGGGGACGTTTTTAATTGCTCAGTGACTAATTGACTCAATGTTTGCTCTTTTATCGAATGTATACTTATCTATGTATATGGAAGTTCAAATTATTTATAACTAGACAAGCTGATCCCTGCTTCTTATGTCTTATAATACTAAAATACATTTGTTAGTGTTACCATAGCGTTTCTTTAAAATATCATCCCAGATTAGAGGACTGAAGGTGAGTCGCTAGAAATCTCGGTAAACTGAATGTGCTGTGGAAGGAAACACCTCACAAAGATATTCACCACAAATGCTACATAATTGACGGATAAGAAAAAAAGACCAGAGCTGGTTTCTCTTCACAGGTTGCAATCAGTATGCAATGAAAGGGCAATTGTGAATTATGTTCGATAACGATAGAAAAGGCCCTTGGGTCGCTCGTGACGAAAGTCAAATTAAGAGAAAAAAGACCATTCACATCAAGTTGACTTACTTGAGAAATGAGAATATAGCTTTTAAATATACTATGATTCGGTCTTCACTTTTTTATATGAACATATATAGAATGTATACATATAAGTATACAAAGTGTGTCTATACATCTATTTACTTATTTATGCATCTGTCTGTCTATCTACCCTCCCCCTCTACACTCACACTCACACTCTCTCACACACACACACACACACACACACACACACACACACACACTCACTCACTCACTCACACACACACACACACACACACACACACACACACACACACACACACACACACACACACACACACACACACACACACACACACACACACACACACACACACACACACACACACACACACACACACACACACACACACACACACACACACACACACACACACACACTCACTCACTCACTCACTCACTCACTCACTCACTCACTCACTCACTCACTCACTCACTCACTCACTCACTCACTCACTCACTCACTCACTCTCAGTAATGGATGGTATGGACGGACAGGAATAATGATCTAAGCAATGATAACAACAACCATGATTATCATAAGAGTAATCACTAAGAGTAATGGTAGATAGGAATGTTTTTTCACTCCATATTTTTTTATAAATCTTATTTTCACTATATATTGCTATTATATATTATGTCTTTTTAAATGCCTTCATATTCTCAATATATAAATAATTTAATCTCAAACCTTTGGCATAAATATTACATAGTGCTCAAATTCCTGGGAAAAATTCTAAACATCACTGATTTTCAGGAAGGGTTGAATCAAATAAGCAGATACATCCTAAACTTCATATCTACTTTTAATTATATACAAAATCATACCAGTGGTGACAGATGTAGTCCAATATAATGTATGGAACTGGCACCAATGAAGAAAATGATTATGATAATGATTAAACTAAAAACTATAGTAACAACGATGATAATAAAATTAAATATATTAACAATGATGTGTCTTAGAATAACAGTATATATCAAAGAATTTCCTAATCTCTAGCAATATACCTGATGGCAAATCACCTATCTCATATAACTTATAATATCAGCAAAAAACACAAGATTCATGGCACATTGTCAGGGGTATAGGAGCCTGTGGGGTACTACTGCGAGGGTTAGCTGGTATTGTTCCTCTCAAACTTAACGATTCATTTGGTGGGAAATGACTGAGATTCTTCACCTTCTAGTCTTGAATATAACAACCTTCTCTGTAAAGGGTAAACTCATCAAAATATCTCATTAAAAAGTCCCTAACATTTTTTTTCCCTCTCATAACTGACATTCCATATATTCTAGTGATAACTTTTTTGAGTTACTTTGCTTTACCAAAGAACTTCCACCACTGTACATCAGTCCGACTAATAGAACTAGACTACCTTGCAACAACAAACAAACGGAAACTGCCTCCCAGATAAGTCTCACTCCCTTCTATGTATTCTCATATGCATCATCAGACTACTTCTCTGTGAGAACCTCTCTCCACACACTGTACATCTGTAAGGTCTCTCCCCTGTGTGAACCCTCATATGCACTACTAAATTACCCTTATGTGAATATTTTTCTCCACACACCTCACAGCTATATGGCTTTTCTCCAGTATGCCCTCTCATGTGCATTACCAAGCTACTCCTCTGAGAAAACCTTTCATGACACACCTCACAACTGTATGGCCTCTCCCCAGTATGTACTCTCATATGAATTACTAAATTACTCTTGTTTGTGAATTTCTTCCCGCATAATTCACAAGTATGAGGTTTTTCTCCTGTATGGCATCTCCTGTGCCGCACCAGTGTATATTTCGTTGAGAATTTCTCTGTACAAATTTCACAAGAATGGGGCTTCTCTCCTGTGTGAGTTCTAATGTGTCTCACCAGGGTACTTTTGCGAGAAAATTTTTCATTACAAACCTCACAGCTAAAAGGTTTCTCTCCTGTGTGAACTCTCATATGCTTTGTTAAACATCCTTTCTGTAAGAATATTTTGCCACAAACATCACATGTGTATGATTTCTGATCTTTTAATGACAATAACTCATTTGGCATTTCACTCTTCACAGACAATAACTGCAAATCACTATTCACAGCCAGCAACTGCATATCACTCTTTACAGATATCAACTGCATATGAGTGTTCACAGACTTCATCTGAACATCATTGTTTACAGGTTTCATAGGTGCATGAATCACTGCATGTCGTGTAAGATGACCCTTTTGAGAAAACTTTTTATCACATACCTCACAGCTAAATGGTCTCTCATCTGAATGTGCTCTCATATGACTGACTAAATGGCTTCTGTGATGGTATGTTTTACTACACACTTCACATGTAAAAGTTTTAATGGCAGCATGCAGTCTCATGTGTGATATGAGTGCACGTTTCTGTAAAAATCTTAGGGAGCAGATCTCACAGCAATAAGGTTTCTCTTTAGTGTGCACCTTTGCATGTAATGTCAGGTGACTTTTCATGGCAAAATTTTTACCGCACACTTCGCAGTCAAAGAACTTCAGTCCTGTATGTGTTTGCATGTGAACAGCCAGAATTGTTTCTGTGATGAAAGCTTCCCCACAAAGATGACAAATGAAGCCTTCAACCCCCAGAAAAAAAGCCCACGAAGAGAGGAAGTGGTAAGATGCAGAAATAGAGGTGGAGGACAGACGGTGGAGAAGACAGACAGCTGGTGAGGCTTATCATAGCCAGCTGGTATCAGACCGGTTATGGAAGGCCCGGGCTCTCTCTGGTTCGGAAACATTATCATTATCTGACGCTTCAACTTCATTATCATCAAGCTACTTATCTCCCCTGGGTACGCGGGTATGAGGGAAGGAGAGAGAGAGAGAGAGAGAGGAGAGAGAAAGAGAGAGGGGATGAGGGAAGGAGGGAGAGAGAGAGAGAGAGAGAGAGAGAGAGAGAGAGAGAGAGAGAGTGAGAGAGAGAGATATGGATAGTTACAAAAGAAGAGAGAGCAGAAGAAGACCAATAGCAAAGAAGAAGAGGGAAAATAGAAGGAAACCAAGGAGATGGAGAGAGAAAGAGAGAGAGAGAAATAAATAAAGAAAGAAAGAGAGAAAGAAAAAAAAAATAAAGAGAGAGAAAGAAAAAAAATAAAGAAAGAAAGAAAGAGAAAGAGATAGGAAGACATCCAGAGAGAAACCTCACACACACATACTAAAAGAACACAAGCAAAGACAGCACCCCCCCCCTCCTGCCAGAGAGAATACAGACCACCCATGCAATAAAAGTCACAGTCTCACAACGAGGGGGGACTGACGCTAAACACACTATAAATTCCGTTCACGAGGAGAGCGTCCCCCTGGATGCGTTTCGCGTGAGCTGTGTTAGCAAAGATGGTGACGGTGGTGATGATGATGGTGATGAAATGTGTGATGTTGAATGTAGGAGAGGGAGAGAGAGGGAGGGAGGGAGGGAGGGAGGGAGGGAGAGAGAGTGAGAGAGAGAGAGAGGGCAGAGAGGACAGAGAGAGAAAGCACAGTAAAATTATATCAGTTAAACATTCAACTCTAGAGACCACAAATCCTCATCACAACACTTCCCTCCACCCTTGAATATTTTATCTTAACCTAGGGCAATCTTGGTCCCTGAAATTTGAAGGGTTCAATTTAACACACCAGAAAATGTACATTTCATGCTGTTGTATCAAATGATTATCCAACAACAGAGGATCAAAAGTGAAAAAGTTGCTCCTTGCTTATAAGTTACAATGGGGAAAATCTACAAAAAAATATATATAAATAAAAAAGATACATGGCAACAATACATAAATATTCACCCTAATTCACCAAGCAATCATTCATGTATTCATAAAAGACAAGATAAACAAAATAATGTAGTGTGTAGCTCACCCATACCAAGGAGTAACTTCATGAAGGAAGAAGAGGGGTGCCTTCAGATGGGGGGGAGGTGGTGGGATGCTAAATGTAGCAGTTTCTGATGGCCTAGAGGGGGCATAGGGGGAGGTCTGGGTAGGAGGAGAAGCCACCCAAACACACAAGAGAAACCCTAGATAAGAAGTAAGAGGTGAGGGGATGGAGGCTGGCTCTCTGTTGCCTCGCAGTTGGGGGAAAAATACAGGACCAGATTTATTAGTTGACACTCACTATATTACCTTCATGTTAAAAAGAGAGGCAGGAAAACAACCCAACAGCTCTTTGAAACTGATGTGCTGTAAGAATATTTTAAATCTATGTCTCTC
>BOPN01005543.1:47500-67500 GCA_017312705.2 Penaeus japonicus
GGGGTATTGCTTGCTGGGGTGTCCTCTCCTGTCTGGAAGTCATTGATTCTTTACAATCCTTCAAGGAACCATCAACAACAGATGCACATGCTCACCACACAGCCCCACTGTGGGCCTATGCCAGGGATAAGTTGCAGGAGTTAGGGGGCCTGTGTGGGCTGATGCCTGGATGTGAGACCAGCAGCTCCCAGCTTCACACTGTGATCTCACTGGTATGTGGGATGGGTAATGATCCCCATGCACATGACTATCACCAGGAGGATGCACCTGTCCATGACACACCCATGACAAGGCTCAAAGATGCTCTCTCTTCACCACAGGCATTCAAAAAACATTACCTTGATCTTTCTGAGGTGGCTATCAGCACCTACAAGCATATTGGTCGAATCAGGTCAGCAAGACTCATTGGGAAAGAGCTGGCCACATTCTACATGGCGCAGGGAGAGGCTCAGAAGGCAGCTACTTTCTTGACAGATCAACTAACTATGTTTTTAGAAGAGAGATGGCTGCTCTTGGCTGCTCAAACGCAACTCCACTTGTCACAGTGTTACCTTTCAACTAATGACCTAGAGAAATATGTTAAAACCTGTGCACAGTTAGCTGGCTCCACCCACCTAGGCCTGGAAATGAGGGAGGAATATTTTGAGAAGATGAAAACTGCCTTAAATGATGTTGAGGATGGGTCATCTCTCCTAATTCCTTGCGACAGAATATTTCAGGTGGAGGGCCTTCGATTGGTGTCAGAGGACCGCATCATACTTGAATCAGATGTTCTGGTAGAGCTTTCAATCACCAGTAAGCTTCCAAACACAGTCACATGCAACCAAGTGTATGTTGTGTTACAGCATATCAAAGAAGAAGCAAGCACATTGAAGACCATTCCTGAACTAGAAAGGAAATCAAGTTCATCAAGCTCAGCATCACAGCCAAGCACGCGCAAATCACAGTCCTCCTCCATGGTGCACAGGAGCAGCTCAAATTCAGCCGAGGTGGAGCGCAAGAGCATAGCAAATGAGGCAGCAGCAGTAGAGACAGAAATGGCTCGGCTGAATCCTCTCACACAGCCTCTCCACATGAGCCTTCATCTGGAGTATAAGCAAGACAAGTCCCTCTCATCTGCCTCCATAACTTGTGTTAATTCTCATAAAGTACTGAGAAGAAGGGACAGTCAAGGTGGAATGTACAAGGTGGACCGTAATGTTACCAAGGAACAGCACAAGGACAAACTTGTAGTGGAAGAGATAGTTATCGCCCCTGGGAAGAATACTATCACGTTGTCCACTAAAGTGACCAGTAAGGGCCGCTACACTGCCTGTCAGGTTGTTTTAGCACTAGAAAAGCTAGAGTTTATTTGTGGAAAGAATCACATTGCAGGCCCTCCACTAAGCCTGGAGGTTGTGAGTGAGAATCCTCGCATATTCCTTGGCCGCAGAGACCGTGACCTTCTGGCAGGACTGCATCAACCAATGGTTCTCACAGTGCACAGTGGAAGCTGGCACATCAAGCAGGTATGTGTGATGTCAGGAAGAGATATGCATAATGTCTTATATACTACCTCTCTATTATTTTTCATTTTTATTATTTCCTTTTACTAGAAGTAGTACTAGACTGATATTCATAAGGAATAAGAAAATAAAAGATGAACATTGACATTTTTCTCTGCACAGGGCACATCTGTCAAATTGCGCACTTCACGAGGCCTTTTGGTGAAGCAGGATGATGAAGATCACAAAGAAGACCAGCTTATGAGAGAGGTAGAGATCTTGCTGCCAGAGGTCACTCCCTTCTCCTCTGTAGCCGTTCCTCTCATTGTCCTGGCTTTGCTCGGACCCCAGAGAGATGCTGCAACTGTGGAACACACGGTTAGTTTTTTATTAGCATCAGTGCTTAAGACTGTAAGGCTGCATCATTGTTGTCCTCACCTTGTAAATAAGTCTGTTGTACTATGCCATATATACTATTATTCCCATATATCATTCTTGGTTAGGTGATCTATATATATGATAGCATGCATAAGTTGTATGGTAACTAAGGGCATCATGCTAATTAAATCTGTAAAATGTTTTCTTTATTGAAAAGTTAACAAGATTAATTTCTCTGTCATCCAACAGGTAAATATCAGCAGCTCCCTAATTGAACAAAGGCTCGACATTGATGTGCACTTCATCCCACCCTTCATGTCCTCACACAAGTTGCATACAGCCAACACATCAAAATTTGTCCAGGTTTGACCAAGCTACTTCTGTATCTGCTGGTGTCTGAGTATGTGTGGTATGGTGTGGTATGGTGTTTGCTGTGATGTGATGTGATGTGTAGTGTGTTGTGATACAGTTCAATGTGGTGAAATGTGTGAGTATGTAAGGTTGAGCGTGCATGCATGTGTGGCTTTGAAGCTACACATGTCTTCAGTGAATAAAAAAATACATTCTAGATCACTCATCAAACAATAGGACCTTTTATAATTTAAGTAAAATGCTTTAGGATCCTTTGTACCTTCCGACAGGTGACAGTGACAGGACTAGTTGGCCGGGGAGTGGAGTTGTCTGAGCCAAGCATCACGCTGGTGGACCCTGTAAACCATGTTCAACTGAAGCCCCTGCATCCTGCCTCTCAGTCCTTGGTAAATATTTTAAAGTGGGAAGCATTTATTTTGCAAGTAATGACATTCTTTGCTCTGAGTGCCAGTTTCCCATTCTGATTTTTCTCCTGATTAACCAGGATTCTTTTTTAATATGATTTTTATGCTTAAAAATGTATTTTGATCTTACAGTATTCAAACTTGATTTAGTCAGTTTTGCTTTATAGTACTTTTGTAACAATCATTCTCAATCATATTTTTGAAACATATTTTTATTTTTTCATTTGCATAGGTGCTTAGTGTTTGATATCATCCCCAGGTTTCCATGTCAAAGGAATGATTGTATTCCAGGTTGTATGCACAGAGCAGTCAGCCAGCTACATGTGGGGCGTAGAGGTTGACTATGAACAAGAAGGAACCCCCTCCCTCAAGCTGGAGTTCAAGACAAATTACTGCCCCCTGAATGACCAAGGGCAGTCATTGCAGGAGGAAGTCCGGTGCTATTCATGCCCCTTTGACCTGGTGGATTATAAGGTGAGACAAGAATAGTTCTCGTGCAGTGAATATAATGAAAGGAAGAATGCTTAGCAATAAGTTATAGTCAAGGAACAGTTGCATGTGGAGGTAGAACTGAGAATAAGTACATATTCAAATACCTATTTTGTGCTTGATTTGTGCCATAGAATTTTATCACATATACATGATATTTTTTTCTTCTCTTGTTTTGCTAAGACTCTGTATACTATACGTGCTCGAGTGGAACCCAGCAAGGGATCAGAGTTATGCCGTGCAGGCAACATGTGCCACCTCCACATTGCGCTGCAGCAGGTAGCCTCGCCTGCCTGTGCCACACCAGAAGATGCAACTGACTTGGCCACACAGCAACCAACAGTGCATTCCATCATGTATGAGGTTCTTGCTGACCAGACCATGTGGGCTGTGTGTGGCAGAACAGCAGGTAAGTTATTAGAGGCAAGATATGGTTTTTCAATCCTTTGAGTGTCAAGGAGGGGGAAAGTCAGACTTACGCATGTATTACTAAAAACTGAAAGAGGGATCCACTAAGTCATCCCCAGGGAAGGGTACAAGTTATCCCAAATATCCCAGAGCACAGAGTGAATTATAAATGATTCTGTCCTTTAAAATTATTATTAAAAAAAAAAAAAAAATGAAATTCAAATATTCATTTATATATTCATGAATACATATTTGCATTTAACCCATTGCTGACGTGGCTCCTAACAACCTAACTGGTCGTCAAGGCGGGCGGTCTACAATACTAGTAGCACTAACCAAAAATTAGAGGGATGGGGAAAGGGTTTTCTCTGCCCTTTGGGTAGCACAGACTAGCCCAAACAATATTTTTCCATAAATCCATCATAAAATGTGAGTTTAGGCTGACTTTGGAACCCTGTAACTCTAGAGCTAGTGGTGTTACAGCCATAATACTTCATGACTGTACGGGCGCTTTAACTGTGAGCGGATCCCGATGTCGCGTCATGTACGCATTGACTCCCATCTCTTGGGCCTAACTGGTGCCAACATGTATGCCATGACACCTGTACACAATAGTTTAATATATAGTTTATATATGTATGAATTTATTGAATCATATAAATGAACACACACACCTGCATGCACACAAACACTCACACTCGTGCACGCGCACACACACGCACGCACACACATGCGCACACATGCTCATGCACACGCGCAGACACACACGCAGGCACATGCACCCACACACAGACGCACGCGCACGCGCACACACACACACACACACACACACACACACACACACACACACACACACACACACACACACACACACACACACACACACACACACACACACACACACACACACACACACACACACACACACACACACACACACACACACACACACACACACACACACACACACACACACACACACACACACACACACACACACACACACACAGTGAGAGAATATGCAGAGTACACAAAAAAAAAAAAAAAAAAAAAAAAAAAAAAATTATCTAGTATCTAGAGACCAGTTATCATTAGGTGAATATCCACAGGTGTGCTGACATTAGAAGGTGGACTAAGGCAAAGTGTCACCTTGGATGTCATGCCCTTGACTGGTGGATTTCTCCCATTGCCGTCGGTGCGACTGTCGAAGTATATTCCAGCTGACACCAAACATGCCCCCCGAGGTAGGTTGATAGTATACCCAAAATTGTTTTACTAAAATTTAGACTATGATAAGCAACAGAAGGTGATTTGTGTAATTGTTGCAGTACTCATGCATTTTTAGGAGTAAGGAATAATGTTTACATTTTTATGTAGTACTCAGGCTAATGTATTTGTACTATGCACCATATCTACTTACAGCCTTCCAAGTTGAAAGTTGAAATATTTGTATAATGCTAGACTTATTACGAAAAAGAAATAAAAGAAAAAGAAAGAAATCTATTTTGTAGCAAATATAAAAGCCCTATTAAAAACACTTTAGGCAGAGGGTCAGTCAGAACCAGTTGGTCAGTAGTAGAATGGAAAGATTAAAATTTACCAATATCTTTTATGGATGAAAATGTAAAGCCCAATGTGATGACAATTCCCTAACAAAAGTATATGATTAATTACTGTTGTATTACATGCATGATAATGCCTTCTTATATGGCTTGTCATAATTTTAAGCTAACATAAGTTGCTATAGTTTCAGTTAAATCATTTGTCTGATTGAAATTCTCATAAAATTGCCAACCGTTGAACCTGCTACTATGAAGAGACATGACACTGAATCTTTCTCAGATATGTCTCCCATCTTTCTTTGTACCTTACTTTTCTCAAGCATAAGTTAGTATGTTATTAGGCCTAGTCCTGGTAAGGTGTAACAGAGAGGAAGGTCATCATTTAAACCCTCTGGGATGGGCATATTTCATGGGGTGGGATCACTTTCATACTGCATTTTTCATTTAGTTGAAATTACAAGTTGTTTAATCCTAGGGCATCATGCCAAAGGCTAATTAGTATCAAAGTACTATTATACCAAATATGGACTCATATAGCATACCATAAATAGAGAACAGTAGAAAACACAGAACATCTCAAGATGTGACCTGTTATGGAAGGGTTACGCAACAGTAGTAAGAGTGTCATAGGAGGAAGCCTCTACACATTAATTACTATGATGGGAATTTGTTATAGAACTGCATTTTATTTTACATAGTTTGCTTTACAATACTGGCAAAAAATACTTACATACATTATTTTATGCAAGGTAACCGATAAAAGTATCAATTGAACAAGCAAGAAAAATGTAACAAATTAGTAGCCAGGCAGAAGGGCCCTGGTGCATTTTATCTCCCAGCCTCACACATGTTTAAAGCCTCCCTTTCTCAAAATCTAATCTACTAAAATTTAATCCTGATCCCCTTACTGATGGCAACCATGAAATTGGAGGGGTCATGTCAGGCAGGAGTGTTGGTGGAAAGTGGGTGACTTGTACTTCACCCACAACTGTTTTTCCCAACTCCTACTCATTAATGCATTAGAGGACTGAAAATCTTCTCCACTCTCTTGTTTTGATTATATGATTAAAAAAAAAGATGATTTTTATTATTTTTTTTATCAAAGAAATTTTACTCCTATTCATAAGTATTAGCATGTTTATATAAAAATTATAAATAAATGTTATATAGAATAATCAAACATAGCATGAATGATTGAAATACATACCACAACCACCAGTATGACCACAACCACAACCACACAAATACAAATGCAGACACAAACTCTGAGACAAGCACAGAGATGAGCAGAGACGTGCTCAGAGATGTGCACGCACACGAACAAGCACACGCACACGCACATGCACACACACATGCACACACACACATGCACATGCACTTGTACACACACTCCTATGATTGCAAGTGCACCAATCTGTCCCCATAGATAGGTTTGGACATGAGACTATTTATCTACACGATTAAATGTTGTAGTACCTGTATCTGGTCTTTGGGATAACTGTGTGGGCAGGCTTTGAATTTTTGATAATATGGTTGTCCATCCTAAAAGTAATGTTAAAACGATTAATTTAGGCCACTAAACTAACTTTAGGTATTTCTCCTCCTCGCTGCTAGGCATTCAGTGTTATGGTAAGGATGTGTGATATGTATTACCCTTTAGATTAGAAATTTCCTATTACAGTTGTGAAGTCTCATTTTTTTCCCAGCATGATTGGTTATTTTCTAGAATTTTAAGTCATTAAGAAGGGTTTTATTTCATACTTTAATAAAAAATACACAATGGTTATAAATGCAGATTCTTCACCCAAAAATCAGTTTAACTATACATGCAAATTATATTGCAGATAAAAAGAATAATTTCTGATTACGTTATAGATTTGATTTACATGTCATATTGTTCTTGTCATCTTCCTACTCTGTATTGATTTCACTTAGTTAACTCTATCCATTTATTTTGTACTGTTACTTTCATTTAAGTTTCCATGTTGATTACCTAACTGTGCAACAAAAGCTTCCTACCAACCTGGATCATGAGCAAATACTGGTGTGTTACATCTTCTCACATGCACAGAATTATGGGGAATTGCTAACTTGCAATACATCTTGGCAGAACATAATAACTATTGCCACTTAAAATGTGTAGCAGTTTTTATGAAAACTTGAATTTTGGACAATATTTATCCTGTTGGTGTTGAAGGTGCATGGAAACATGCACTGTCCTATATGGTTTTACTTTTATAATTTTTAAAATGTAGAATGGACAGTGCATGTTTCTGGCATCAGTGGGTTAAGTGCAATGACATGACATACATTGCGTTCTAAATCCTAGACCACACTATGGGTTGTTACACATGTTGTGGGCCAATGTGTAGAGTTCAGTCTCACGAGTGTCCAGACTAAAATAACGTTAGTCTGATGGGCCACTATTACATCGGTGTCTGTTGAGCATTGAGGGAAGGCAAGATGAATGCTGGTGAGGGTAAAGAAAAGCAATGTTGTGGAGCATTATTGCCCTATGCTCAGTAAAGAAATTATTGAAAAATAAAATATAGGACAGAATGGTGTAAGTATTGTGGCAGAGTCAGAATTCTGGTCAGAAAGAAGACTTCTAAACGCCAAGCTGTGCTAAAGCATCACTATTGAATTGCCCTGCTTATATATTGCAAAAGTGCCCATAGTATGCATATGGACAAGGCTTTCATACATGATATGAATGTCTTGCATATATATTCATTACTAAAGGCTTTGCTTCTAATTTTGACCTTATATTTATCTAATCATGATTCTGTTCACATGTTTCACGTTTCTTTGTTCTGTACATGTGCAATTTATGTCTTCCTAATTGGTAAATGATTATTAGAAAAATATAGGAGAGGATATGAAAATTAGGTTGGAGCTATAGTAAGAAAAATAGCATACAAATCTAATTATCTTACTATGTCTGCTTGCCATTAAAATTTTCACAGCCTTTATCATACTTGCATTTCGTGATATAAGTGTGTTGTAATGAATCACTGTTATACCACTTGCAGATGGTGTAAGGAAGTTGGAGTACGTAGGAAGTGCCTCATCCGTGCCTCGCCTTGAGCCCTTTAGTCCAGGACAAGTTTACAACTTCAGCAAGGCACAGCAGGTGCATGTCTTGCCTGCTTCCAATGCTGCCCAGTCGGACCTCTCCCTCACCTGAGTTCTTGCCAAGCCTCTGTCAAATTGAGTTCTGATGCATTTCCTTCTTTCTTTATTCTGACCCAGATAATGAAGGTCTTCCATCAGGATTATTGGTGCACTTTGATTATTTCATTCACAACTGGATGTAGTTTTGATCTTTTATTTGTATGGAAGTAAGGAATGTAGGGTTTCTTTTTTCTGATCCTTTAAAAAAAGTTATCACAATAGCTATAACACTGTCAAACCTCACTATTTGTATTTCCATGGATGGTAGCTATAACAATTTAAATTTATTTTAAATATAATTGCAAAACCATAAATAGAAAATTTTAGAGACTCATTTTTATCTCTCAGAATTTTTTTCCTCACCATGTAAGAATATACAGAGACAGAAGCAGTGCATCACACTTCCAAGTCACAAAGTCCATGCAGTTGAAAATCAGTGATGGCTTACTGAAAGCACTAAATAGGCCTAATGTGATGATCTTGAGGATAATACCCAGTATTATTATTACTAGAACAACATGTTATATATTTACATGTGTAAATCTTGTACGCAAGATGGTGATTAGTAAGACCCTGTGATCTGATGTATATATTCTTCTTCTACTATAATACTTGGATGGTGCTGTTGAGCTTCATTGAGGTGACATTAGAGAAAATATTCTGGATACATCATTTTGATTTTGAGATCAACTTTTTCCCTTTGTATATATACTAGTGATGAACTGAATGAAGAGTGAGAGAGGGCTAGAAAGAATAGAGGGAGGGAGAAAGAAAGGGAGAGGGAAGGGCAGGGGGAGGATAGGGAGTGGGATAGGGAGTGCACAAAGGCCTCAGGCAACACACTACTTTGATTATTTTATTGTTACATATATGCATTATATTGAGTTTACTGTTGTATAAGGGATGATGAAAGGAATGTATGATTTAACTGTTGCCCACTTTGTTTTTGACGTTATCAAAAGATACAGATGATGTAATAAATTATTTACCTGTTATTGTGTAATATTTGATCCCTACTTACTGAAATATAAGTAAATAATATGCATGTTCAGTAAAACAGGAAAAAATAATGGTTACTTTTGGTTTACATTTGCCCCTTTTACCTAATAATAGTTGTACTGTTTTAGTCCAGTCTGCAAATAATCCATACAAAATATGATCTAGTACCAGAGTTACCACATGCATTGTGTGTTTTTGTTGTTGTTTTTCAGCTCTTTTCTTTTATGCAGTTTAAAATGGATATTGCAAGTAGCAGAAATTTTCTAGCATCATTCAGTACACATGAATGAGGGTGTCATTAATTTCCACATGGTCCAAAGTAGAACACCTACAGAATGCAAAAAGTTAATACAAGAAATATACAAGGACATTTTCTATATTCACATCCAACAAATCATACTTTGAAGAAAATTAATTTTGAACTTTACCAACTTTAATGTCATCTGTCCACAGTGGCCTGGTCAGGCAGTAGTGAGGGGGAGGAATTTTCTCTAGTTCCTTGTTCAACCCTCATGGCCTTGATGTCCCTGAATGAGTGACTGTGGTGGCAGCCATCCCTTGCACCCCTGCTAGTCCACAGGCTTGACTGATGGAGACATGTTGGAGATGACAAGGTGTCAACAGCAGATCCAATCATACATGGATCCTCTGTTTAAGCTCTGCTCCACAGGGTGAATAGTTTGTTCTGCATCACTATGGTAGTAATGCTGACTTTTGTGGCAAGGCCTACATCTATTCTGGGCCAGTGTAGCCACGCACAGGCTGATAGGGAATGGTGAGCCCTGTTTAGGTTGCCTGCAACCCTGTTAGAACTGGTGGCAGAGTATGCTCTTCTGAGAAAGAATGGCCCTTGATATACCATGCCATTTCTGTACTGGCTAGTCGAGGCAAATCACTTTTTTTGCTAGCAAGCCCATACATAATCCATACCAGAGCAGTCTTCTACAGGCTGATTAGTTAAGGGTGCCCCTACCAGATAGCTTGGTTATTGACTATTTCTGACAATGCAGCCCTCTCCAAGTTGGTTAATCATGGCTAGCAACTCCAAGATAAAATAGCTTACAGCTATTCAGTGTCTCTGAGTCTGGTGGCTCTCATGACTGTAGTTTCACTGATATGATCTTTATCTAATTGCCACAGAGGTTTTGTGATGTGTGCTACATACCTTCTCAGTCTGCCTGAACTTGCTGCCATGAGGGTATGGTGAAGGTCTCCACTATCCACAATTCCACATGCAGGTCTCCTCTCCTTCCATATTTGCTGTCTCCTTGTTCTGAATGGTACAGCTTTAAGGCTCAGATGTGACTCAGGCAGCCAAGCACTCATACATGTCTCTTCTTTTTCTGTCATTTTGTGATAAAAAATAAATCTTTGTCTTCTTTTAACCCTACGGACTGGTGTCATGACATACATGATGCAGGAGTTTTTGACCTGATGATGGGGGTTGCAATGTACATGAAGTTGGGGGATTTTAGATCACTGTATTTCTTAATTGAGTAATTAGTGTGTGATGATAACAATTAAACAATCACAATTAAAATAATTGCTGGGTTTCACCTAAAATCCAAAACCTAAATAGCACCACTTTCTCCTAGCACCAGCAGGAAAGAGAGCCTTGAATGGCAATCATCCATGGTCTCTAGCAAGCACTATATTTAAGAGAGTGATGGCACACAGCAAATTGCTGATCTCTTGCTCTAAAATTCTGATGATGAAAGATGTGCAGGCAGAATGAGAAGAGGAAGATGACTCAAACTATGATGTTCTCACATAGCTATGTGCAAGACTCTGACTCCTATGACCAACTAAATGATACCATTTCTTTGTCACTGATACCATCCTGTTATACTCTCCAGTGACCTTGGCATGCTTCTTTTCTTTGAAGTCAATTGTGTTGCTTACCACACATGAAGACACCAGATAGTATTCTCCATAAGGTATATTAAACTCTACCATACCCCCTTACATGATTTCCTTTTTCTCTCCCTATTTCTCCCTACAGTGCATTTACATACAGATAGGTTGGCCTCTGGTATTCTTTCACAAGCGACTTTTAGATTTTTGTTGTTATGCAGTTTCTCTCCTCTCTCAGTCCTTTCATTATGTGTTGAGCTTGTGTGCCAAATTGTATTATTAAAAATCCTCTCTTTTTCTCATATTGTTCTGTAAGTTGGGATGCGTGTTTCATTTACTTTCTTTACAAAATGCTTTTGGTTTAACTCGATAGGACAATGTTGAAAGTGCACACCTCACCTTGCAATGAGGTCACCTGTTGATCAGACTACTCCTTCAGAGACCCTTATTAACCCTCTCTGGACAGGTGGTACAGTACTGTACCGCTCATTCAAAAGCCCAGTGGCTGGGCGGCACAGTATTGTGCCAGCCATTTAATTGATTTAGGCCTAAGCGTTCGAAAGCCCCGGCATTGTGACATTCAAGGCTAGAATGCCCCCGTCGTGAGTGGGTTAATATTATCTTTACCCTTATTATATACAAGTATCTATTGCATATAATATAATAAACAAATTAAGCATTTCCCCACATATTTATTTGATACACACAAATTACTCTATCAACACAATATGAGTATAGATATAACATTATAATATAACATATAACATGTACAAAAACACTGGTTAATAAAAAAAGTTGCAAAATAAAATATACACTCTTTTTTGTTAGGAGTCATCCAGACCAGTTCCTCTACCATATCTCTTTGTGTCAAAATAATTTGTTTTGAATATCAACAAAATGTCTTGTTGATATCTTATATCCTGTCAATATCTTTCCTCACACTTTCAATCCTACTTGCATTATTTACTTATTAGAGGGTAAAGACAATGGAGTCCTACTCGTGCAGTTTCATGAATCTATCACTTTATTCTAGCTTGCTAAAAATCCTCCCACAATTAGGAACTATCATGTCATTAACTGTGATTTTGGGGTGAATCAATGGCAAGTCTGGTTTTACTGGTGGGAAGTCTTTCTTATTCTTATGTAATTTACAAGCAGTTGCAGATTTCTCCATGTCACTCAGCAAAGTGCAAAAGTACGTGTGATTCTAGTTTTCATTTTAGTGTGCAGGTATCATCACAGAAATGAAAAGTGTAATTCAGAAATTCCTTATATTGGGTATGATTAACCCATCCCCGACGGGGGAATTCTAGCCTTGAATGTCCAAATGCCGGGGCGTTCGAATTATTAGGCCTAAATCAATTGAATGGCTGGCACAATACTGTGCCGCCCGGCCACTGGGCTTTTGAATGCGCGGTACACATGCTGTACCACCCGTCCTGTGTGGGTTAAGATAAGGGTATCCAGAACTTGATGTACACATATGAATTGAATGTCACAAATTCCTGTTGCTGGATCTTGATTAATAATCCCAACTTTGCTATCTGTTCCTAGCAAATGCCAATATTGTTTATACCCCCATGTTGGTGGCTGCACAGACAAAATGATGCAACCATGTTTCTTTTTTCCATTCTCACAATACTATGATTTGTGTGGTCTTGCAAATTTGCAACATTTGTAATCTTGGTTAATCTCAATACTTTGGAATTTCACGAATGCCAAAGTGTACTTGCTTTTAGTAGCATGAAAGATTGAGATCCAAACTGTGCCAAGTATGATTTCTAAAATATTGTGTCTGCACAATATAATAAACTACAGGTGTCTTTTGGCACTCACGGGTCCTTTTGATTTTCTTTTCTCTTCTGTTAAATTTTCTCAGGAATCTGTTCTTTCTTCTCTTGCTGCATCACTGTTTCTTGAAACTTACACCTTATGCCTCATATAAGTAAGTAATATATAAAATAGGTATTGCAAAATCTTCAGTCTGTTACAGCTGATTTCCATCCCTATTGACACTTTTCTCCAGTTTTTCTTCAAATTCCTTTGCTCTCCTCACAGTATCACTAACTTCTCAATGCAATATTGTATGCTAATTAATGGTATGTTGGCTTTCTGCCAGACGACCAACACAACTTCACATCTCGTGTTATATTGATCATTAACCCATTCGTGCCAGTTGACTTGCTATCACGGGGTCAGAAAATAACCCTGGACCAGGGGGATGTCCTGAGATGTGGTGCATTTTCTGGCTGAGCCCTGGGAGACCAGTGATGCACTGAAATGTCAGCAATAGATTGTTCTCAAATACAATCATTTTACATAATTTCTTAGACTCTGTTACTTTAGTTTAGGTGTTTGAGTATCATAAAATAAGATATAACATTAAAAAAATAATGTGACAGAAAACTACACGATATTGATGAAATAATGGTAATTTCTGCTTCTTGATCGATTGAATAAAAAGATCTGAGTCAAAAAACTATTTTAAAACCAAGTGTGTTAGGCCAAGAATTAAAATAATGTAAAAAACTACAATACTACTTGTAATTTGTTGATTACCCGTGATATCACGTCATGTCACATCATGAGGTACATGTACATACTCATGTACATGTATGATTATTCATATTGTTCTTTTCATTTTGGTAAAAAAAGAAAATGTATAAAAAATATTTTTTGATTCCACACTAAGAAATTGCTTCCACTTTCCTTTGGTATTTTCACATAGAAGTGAAGAATATAAGCAAGGCTCAATCAAATAAAACTATATAGGCATTACTGTAACGTGTTTTTTGACTTAAACAACTCCTCTGAACATGGCAATATTTTTACGTGCCTCTACATTGTAGACGCATTCATGAAAACCATAAGAATAAGTGAAAAACGTTCTGAGATGATCAGCGCGGCCCCGCGCAGCAAGAAAACACCCCAGCATGAAGCGTTGTGCGCTTGTTATCTTCCCGGCGTTAGCGAGAGTAGACAAAAATACGTCCCGTTGTGAATGGGTTAAGTCCACATGACATGATCTATCCCTGCTGAGCAAAGTAGTCACACAACCTCAGTCTGATTCCTTTATGCCATGCTACAAGGTCTGCAGAGGCTTTGACATGAAGAAATTCCAGCAGGCTTCTGCTCACTTAAATAACTTAAAATATGTATGCAAAGACTTCCCACTGTCGCCAGAGTAGTCTGGAAACCACTTTAGAAGGTTAGCTTAATTGAAAGGTAACCCTCATCACCTAGGTGAGGATTAGTGATGGTGCCTAAACAAAATGTAGCCATGCACAGCCTTCCTGTTGTCCTGAGTTGAGACAAAAAGCATTTTGTACAGAAAGTAAAATGGAACAAGAATTCCAACTATATGTGAAAAAAAGGACTTTTGAATCATCTTAGTGCCCATTCCTCTTTCAAGCAGAAGGAAATGGCATTCACTTTGATAAACTTTCACCCACTTAATGAAATATCAAGGGTAGCTAATTATCCCAAATCCCATACCCAAGAGCATGCAGCAATGTAAGCTTAGGTGGTTAGGTGGTTTTGCTGTGTGTTTTCTATGCTCTTAAGGTATATTCTCTTCTCTGAAATCCCTCCCCCATTTAGGCAGGTAGGGTTCATTCTTACCAAGATATGCACATGTCTTAGGGAGACTTGTTGTCCAGTGTGGATTTTGCTGCCCATCTCACCCTAGGCTGTCCTCTCTTTTTTGCTGGCTCAGCTGACATCCTACTCTCCTTATACAAAGTAAAGAGATTTCTTCTCACACACACACATATATATATATGCATCCCTGAAGGATGTTTCCGAATTGTATTGACTAAACTCTTTGCCAGTCATCATCTTTGTGTTGATACATCTGAGCTGGTTCTTACATTTAACCATTATATTTTTGTATACATCTCCCTCCTTTCTTTTCCAACCTGCACACCAGACTTCTTAAACAGAAAAAGAATATTTTACATCTACCAAATATATTGGTATGACTGTGAAGATTTTGATATTTTGTGGGTATGACTGAATATCAGTGATGGTGTGTGTGAGGAGTTCTCATGGACATGGCAGCTTGGATATGCTAGCACAGACAGAGTTGGGGCAAGGGCAATGGTGATGGGAAGACAAGTTTCATAGGAATGAGCAAGGTGAACAAAGCCTGGCATCTGTTGACCACACATCCACTAACATGTCCCAGAGCTTGAGAGTTGCCCATCTATATTTACTCCATCTATGAACAATAAATATAAATTTGCATGTTTTTAATAGGAAAAAAGGTCTTAATATCTAGCTGAAATCAGATGCCAATCAAATTGCAAGAATAACTAAACACTTTTATTGATGTCTAAACAATTCTTTTAATACATCCCTCACATATACATCTTATATACTACAATATCAGCAGATTAGCCAACTTTTGTAAAAAAAAAAAAAATCAAATATAAACAACAGCACTACACATCCTATTCACAATCAATAGCCTACTGTAAAGGGCTGATGCTAGTTAAATTTGCTACTTGAGAATGTGCTGCAATAACAAAATTCTTTGAATATATGATGTGAGGTCAGGTGATACTCCTATGACCTTGTGCATTGCTGCAATTTCCTACAGGAGCTCCAAGACCAGTCTCATCTCTAACAACTGGTACTTACATGCATACATGCACACATACAAAAATCAACAAAGGGTGAGCAGTTTCAAAGAGATCTGTATATACATATACATGTATAGGCCAGTCTGTTAACAATCTATTATCAGCTAACATCTAAATTAAATTCTTTGTTTCTATATAAACAAAAATCAATGTCAATTCTATATCTATTTTGTATGTTCAAATATATACATATGTACACAAACACACACACACATATCATATTCCATATATTCTATATCATAAATCATATATTACATATCTTGTATGTATGTATATATACATTTTGTGTGTGTAATGTATGTGTACACATATCTGTAGAAACACAAGGTGCAGTGAGACAGAAATAACACAATTGCAAAATAAACGAAAGAAGAAAACAGGTCTCTGCAACCTATGCTACATCTCCAATACTGCATAGCCTATCATAAAAAAAATATATATATGAACTACAATACTTTTCCCCCAAAATTCCTCATTCTATAAGTTCAGTGAATGGCTCTGGTGTATATGTATAAAATAATTCCATAACCTCAGCTCTAAAGGCATTGTGAGGGATCAAGGAAAAGAATCTATTCATAATACTTTTCAACCGGAACTACCTCTGAGAGGAATATGAATGGATGATTGTAAATACTGCTAATCTCATCACGTTATTATGCAATCTCTCATCCAATGATTAAATAATTAAATAACCAATATAGGCACAAGTACCTTATGCTATCATAAATATGAACAATAATAACACAAATATAAAAAAGTAAAAGAATGAAGAGAAGAAGAACCTGGAAAGATAAACAAGAGCTGGTTTTTTTCAGCTTGTAAAAGTAAGTGTTCTGAAAGATACTGAAGTTTCTGCACCAAGAGATCCCTCTCTAAGATCTTCAATGGAATGCAGGATACACTTCCACAAACAACAAATCACTTCTTCCAACAAGGTAGTTTCTACTCACAGCTTTTAAATGCATTCCCCTTTCATCAAGGTTAAGCATTAAGAATGAAGTAGGTGAACACAATGAAAATTATGATGGCATGTGAAATGATCACGACCAGGAACCGAAAAACGAACAAACAAACAAAAAGAAACAATTAATGCCTTGAATCACAAAAATGCTGCTGACGACATGTGGCACTTGAGTCTCCCTTCACCGATTTCACTGCCTAAATGCTGGTCTCACCGGTTTCTCCTTCAAGTTCAAAGGGAAAGGCAGAAGAAAATACCTAAAATATCAGGAAACAAGATATATACATAAATTTATATATATATATATATATATATATATATATATATATATATATATATATATATATATATATATATATGAAATTCAAATGTTGATCGTATGTTCCAATAATATTTACAAATGCAAATATACTTATGTCAAGCTAAAAAAAGCATGACCACACACACATAAATATACATATATACATATATACATATATATGTAAACACAATGTGATATCAGTATCAGAACTTGACAAATGTCAAATCTACCATTTTTAATTATATACACTTCTCTCATGCACATCCTTTTTTATTTACTTTTTATCATGCCCTTTTTATTCTCTGAATACATGAATATGTGTGTGTATACATATGTATATATATGTATGTATACATATATGTGTATGTATATATATAAATACAAATATAAATATAAATATATAAATATTAATAAATATACATATAATATAATACATTATATATATATACATACATACATATATATATATATATATATATATATATATATATATATATATATATATATATATATATATATATATATACATATATATATACATATATGTATATATATATATATATATATATATATATATATATATATATATATATATATATATATATGTATATATGTATATATCTATATATATATGTGTGTGTGTGTGTGTGTGTGTGTGTGTGTGTGTGTGTGTGTGTGTGTGTGTGTGTGTGTGTGTGTGTGTGTGTGTGTGTGTGTGTGTGTGTGTGTGTGTGTGTGTGTGTGTGTGTGTGTGTGTGTGTGTGTGTGTGTGTGTGTGTGTGTGTGTGTGTGTGTGTGTGTGTGTGTGTGTGTGTGTGTGTGTGTGTGTGTATTATATATATGTATATATGTGTGTGTATATATATATATATATATATATATATATATATATATATATATATATATATATATATATATATATATATATATATATATATACATAAACAAAGTTATATATAAAGCTTACACAAAATTGTCAGTTCACTTCTTTTAACAACATAAAATGAATCCTCAGAAGTACTCATGACTATGAATTCATCTGCTTTCTGTATATATTTCTCACAAAACCTGAATGCAACAGCAGTCTGCACCACAGTACAAGCAACAGTTATTTGCTGAAAACTATGGAAACTTCAAACAATATAGATGCACCACTAATGCACTACTTTCTATTCCAACTGACTCTGAAGAGACTAAACCACTTGAGGTCTTTAACATTGTGAGTTTTGACCTCACCCTTCTGCATGAAGAGGTGAAGGACCACTTGTTCCTTCTGCCTTATTTTCCTTTCCTTCTTCATCTAGCTTCCATGTCTTTACATAACCTCACTTAGTCCAAGTCCATCTTGAGTAGAGCTTCAGCCTGTCTATTATATACACTTGAGCCTTGCATTTTCCCCAGTGCCTGTTTAAAGTCAGTCATTGTAATTGGTCGCAAAGGCTCTGTTCCCTCTGGCTCCGAGCTGCATGCTTGGGAGCTGTCAGTACTTCTGAAACAGTAAGAATCTTGTTAGCTTACTCTTAAATGGAATGCTCTTAAAAGACAGGAACATGTTTTTTCTCTTTCTCTGCAGTGGATTAATGTCTAGTCATAGAAGACAAGGCTGCATCCATACTAGCAGTGAGCTGGGTTTAGCATCTGAATCAAGAAGTTTGATAACACTAGCCTCTAGGTGTGTTCATATTGACAGTGAACTGGCACAGCAGAGTGTGATAAATTTACTCTATGACAACACATGAATTTAATGAATAAAATTCCTCAGTTTAATTATAAAAAGTTTAATCTGTGAGGATACTAAACAAACTAGCTCCTGCCTGCTCTGGCCTGTCCTTATTAACTGCCAGTTTGAATAAAGATTAAGTTTTGGGTTTTCTACCCACTAAAGATATTAGTTCTTTTCATGGTAATTTGCCACTAAAGGTAATTTGGAAGTAAAAGTTCCAAGCAGAACTCCATAAGTATCACAGCATCAAAATTTCTCTCATGATTGGTCTAAACAAATACAGCAATATAAGAAAAAAGACATCATTGGAAAATTTCTCACACCACGGATGTCCTATTACATCATGAAACTTGACATCATATACACATTGTACATAGTTCCGTCTGTATATATAAATTTTTATTGAATTTTTGGAAAAAAGAAAGAAAAAGAAAAGAAAGAAAAAAAAATCTGTCACCTTTCACAATAGAGTGGGTGAAAATTACTATTGAGATTCAGTGTGGCCTTGTGACTTATGAAATTGCCCAGTGGATGCTACACACCCTTGCTATATTGCAAACGAGAGCTGAATTAAGCACATATCCTCCCTGATTGGGCTAACATGCTGATTGTTTCCCAACTGAGTTCTGAAGAATACTTTACTCAGAGCCAGTCTGTTAAATTCAATATATGTACTAAACTGCATATATACATATGTTCAATCTGACAACTCGATAATCCCAGTTAACTTACGGGTCATCCAGCAGATGTCGTAACCTGTAGACAGCTGCAGTACGACACAACTCCATGAGATCTGATCCAGAAAAAGTTTCTGTTTCCCTGGCAAGAACTGCAATATTTGCATCACCTGACAGCTGTTCATCACGTAACACAAGCTGTAGTATTTCCTTACGCTGCTCCAGTCCCTAAAATGAGATGCAAATAATGCCAAATGTTAAGTGCTAACCAAGTTAATAAGTTTGTCAACAATTATTTTGATCTCTTAATAAGAAGGTCAACAGAATTGGCTGCTTCCTGCAGAAAGAATAATTCTTGAAAAAAAAGGACAAGTACTAACTGGCAGAGGAATATGGAAAGCTGCTGGCATGCGACGCAGGATGGCTCTGTCCACATCCTGAGGTCTGTTGGTGGCCCCCATCACCACCACAAAGCGGCTGTTGTCTGTGGCAAGGCCATCCCACTGCTGTAGGAACTGAGCCTTCATCATAGCAGTGGCTTCGTGATCCCCTGTGGCTCGCACTCGTAGGA
>BOPN01005543.1:75000-80000 GCA_017312705.2 Penaeus japonicus
GGTTTCCTTTCACCTTCTACTACTCATAGATAGAGGATCTAACAATGATTCCTTTCCTATGCCAAAAATATGCACTTTTCATCTCCAAAATCCTAGCCTAACTTGGTTTTCAGGTTTGTCCTGGCCGAGAGGGGGCTTTGCTACGTACCTCAATTTACTTCATGCCCTCCCCTACTATTAGGGATAAGACAGTGGGTACAGGGGCAGGAATCAAGGATTACATCCACTATAAATGAGTAACAAAGAGTGAGACAAATTTATTGACACCAATAATATGGCATTTAGTATTGAGGCAATATTCTGAATATCTACTCTTCATACCATAGGTTCTCTATCTTATTTTATAGTAAATCTTAAGTGGATTTGGATATAAGACAACCACTGAAACTACCAAAAAGATATCGTTTTTAAAGCCAGTTGAAGGCGTTTTCAAAACATGCTTTCAACCATAAAGTATCAACGAAATCATTATAGCAAGGATAAAAACACACACATATTATACTACGGCAATACCTCTTACCCAGAGTGTCCGGCAATGAGTCAGGCCCTAAAGCAAGCACGCCGCGTTGAGCCCTCGGCCAAAAAAGTATTTCAAGAAGTCACGAAATTTGCCTGGTCGGTCGTCTGCTCGCTCATTACATCACGGCCATCCTCCTGTGTGTGGCTGGAACAGTCTTCCTCTCACTCAGAACCGGTTGTAATATCTCCTGACTATTTCAATCACTCAAGAGCTACGAGGAATTGAGAGATATTCATTAGGTGTTGACCAAGAACAGTTCTATCGAGTGTAAAATAACGCCGACGGGATTGTCAGTGTTTGGGGGACTACGGGCGTAAGACATTCGCAACAATAACAGTTCATTGATGATGCAATGCAACTGGTAATATCATGAGAAATTATTACAGAGCCGAACATAATGATTTTGCAATAATAGGGATGATCGTGATAATGATGATAATGACAATGATGATGATATAAAAAACAACAGTAATCATGATGATGATGATGATGATGATTATTATTATATAATAATAATAATAATGATAATAATAACAATACTAGTAATAACAACAATAACAATATATAATATATATGAATTATCAGAACAATGATGACAAAGGTAATATAAAACTACCACCAACAACAACAAGCAACATCATCAAAAGCAAAACAACAACAATATCAACAGCAATGCCAACACTACTAATTGATCCTGATCATAAGGGTTACCTGCAGTGTCCTTATTTGCAATAACTGGCAATCACTTGCAATCATTTGCTGCCTTATTTCCAATTATTTCGCGAGATAACTCCGCCCACACACGTGTACCAACCTATACAAAAGGGCCACAAACACGCATCCGCGAACCATCACCGAATGGTGAAAAATTAATCTCATTCAGTCTATAAGGAGTATCTTTAAGGTTCTCTCGAGCAAAACATATGTCATAATGGTGATATAAAAACTAGTATACCATATATTTCAAGACTCCATAAGTAGCTTTCAAAAATGAATGATAAAAATTCTGCGAATCCTTAAACTTACATTTATTCTTTAACTGGTAAGAAACTGAATTTACCCAGTGTTTGATATGGAAAACATATTACACACAAGAGCAAAAAGTGAACTGGGTGTATTTTTGTATTTATTCTTACGGCAGACTGCCAATTAAAGAGTAATAAACTATATAGTCAAAATCAGAGAAATACGTTCGAATCTGTATACATTTTGATGGGTAGCAAGCGGTCTCTCCAGAGAAAACTTTCGGAATGATTAAAAGTTCACCATTTCCCTAGTCTTAGAAATATTGTCCCGTAACCATGTCAAGATAAATCAGACCGGTACCTCAAACAAAAACAATAAAATAGTTCAGTTACAATGATCTTTAATTTTAACAAGTAATATGTGCCGTATATATCTGCTTCCAATAATACATGTGTAATGCCTGTATAATATTATCCTTATTCAATCGCCAGGAAAGTGAAAAGTTTACCCTACTACGAGGATAACTTTATGTGATGTATGATACAGTCTATTTGCCCAAATAAAATCCATTTACTGACTGCTAACCTGCACAACATATTCAACTTCACTTCACATGCCAATATGAATGAATTAAAACAAAAAGAAATGAAGTATTTGTCGTGGGAATATTTTCTCAGGCACTGAATGACATTACTTATAATATCTGACATAAACTGTCCCAGGCCTGAATATCCAATGAACTCCAAAGTGTTTTAGTGAAAGAAGCAAATCATTGTACAGAATCATTTCAGAGGGACGACGCAGAGACACAGGGTAACGCATAATGTGTGCCAATTTGTGACCTTTCACTCATAACACAGCACAACCGCACAATTTTCCACATTAGCGCATGGTCAGTGGATCACTAAGTCTCATTAAAACTGTCAGTAATAAAGATTAGATGAACAAAGAAATAACTACATGATATAAAATGAATGTATTAGTAGTCAAAAAAACAAACAAACGTTTTTCGCACTGATTAGTGTGCACGACTGCCCATTACAAATTAATATTAATCACGAATCCTAATTGGGTGCAATGAAAAAAAAGTTTGAAAAACCCTGCTTGAGTACATATCATCAGTTCCAGTGTAGAAACAATAACAGCTCTTTCTCCAATGAAACTGAGATTAGAAATTATGAAATTAAAGTAGATAAGAGGGGTGAAAATGAGAGAAAATAGCGCGAAGATAAGTGCGAAAAGGAACTATTGAGAGAAATTAAAGAGGTGGGGCGAGACCACCTACTCGTTTGGGTCGTTTTCTTACATGCCTGGGCGCTGGGGGGTAGGGGGGGGGGGAGACGCGGAGCGTGGGGGAAACTGGGGCAGATGCTACCTTGTGGCCAGGAAGGTGTGAATTTAACAAGGTAAGTAGCAAAGTAAGTAGCTGAAGGCTGATCAAACTGAAGTATGAACAAATATTAACATTGTAAGTTAAGTGAGCGAAAGAACATTGAACTTAAAACTAAAACATGAAATTGAACATAGAAACTATGATACTAAAATTGGAGTTGAACACTTAACTTATACATGAAATTAAACGAGATTGAAACAAAACAGGACATAAACGAAATCAAAACAAATGGCTGATGAAGAGGGAGAGGCTAGATAGAGGCAACTGGTGAAGATGTGGTGAGGTGCTGCATAGGTGAGGTAAATATGTACATCGATGGTCGAGTAAAGCGGTTCATGGTTCATCTGGTGGGGTTGGTTAATTCTGTGACAACTGGGTCTGACTTGTGCAAATATGCAGGGTTCGAACGGAGAACATTTAAATAGTTAAGATAATTCATAACAAATGACGATAATGGTGATTGTAACAAAATAAATAAGACAAAACGAAATATAATATAATAACTCGAACAAAAACAGAAAATGAGGTTGGACATTGCGAAGGGATGTAAACTTGGGATAATAAATTGCAAATGCAAACACAGACGCAATATGCAGTGTTGCAATTGAAGCTGCATCAAATAGGGTGAATAATTGATGTTGCATGGGCTGCAACGAAAAAGGAAAAATGCAATTGAAGTTACATACGCTTGCAACAAAAGGATGAAATGCAATTGAGGTTGCATAAGGTTGCAACAAAAGGATCAATGCATCTGAAGTTGCATTAGGTTGCAAGAAAAGAATGCAATTGAAGTTGCATAAAAGGAAAGGGTGCAATTAACATACAAGAAGTGGTTTAACATTGAAAAACATTTATAAAAACTGAAACAAGGGTCGTGGTAATGATTATATAAATAAATAAGCGAAATAAATGATTCTTTTTTTCTTAGGAGTTTACTGAGGTTTAACAGTTTTAGTCTGTTTTTATACAGAATATTTCTGATATCAGTTCCCTAGCATGTTAAAAAATGGTTCAAATACAATTACCTATCATGGGGAAAAGACCACACAGTGCATATGTGATTTGAACATGCGCTTCTTTTGAACATTTTCGACACAAAAACTCTCAGAATCTGCAAGGAGGTATAAGGTTTACCTGTGTAGTTGCTCTATGCTTAGATAGGAGAGCCATCATTCTATTTCCATCACTAATTCCCTGTGAGGGCTGAAAAATATTTGCTAGGTCGTTTAAAGACTGTCCACGAGTTTCAGGTAAAAAGGCATAGAGCAACAGTGTCATCATGGCATTAGCAGAAGCAAAGACAAGGAATGCAAAGCCAAGACCAATGTCTAATAGATATGGGAAGGCAAAGCTTATGACAAAGGTGAAAAGTGAGAAATTCAAATTGCATAATGAACATCCAATTGTTCGCACAGAAGTAGGAATGAGTTCGCCCAGAAGAGCCCAGGGAATAGGGCCGATTCCTAGGCCGTAGGCAGACACGAAAACCATCACGGCAGCGAGCGGGACCCACGATGACCCAGGGACGTCCACCAGCAGGAACACCGCGGCGACAACCTCGGCCACTCCGCACGCCAGAGACGTCGCGATCATCAGAGGCCGACGTCCGACGCGATCCACGACCGCTGCGGCGACTACGGTGAAGACTAGCCTCACGACACCCACCAAGACCGTGCAGGTGAAGGCGTCCAGGCCTACGCCCGCCTTCCGGAAGAGATACACCGTGTAGGAAAAGACCACGAACTGCCCTCCGAGCTCCCTCAGGATGAACACTGCCGTCAACAGGAGAACAGGCCGATAATTTTGAGGTTTGCAAAGTTGTTTCATCTGTCAAAAAAGACTACTATCACACAGATATAATTGAACCTTTCCAAGTGATATTGTATATCATTCAACATTCAATTGAAGTTAAGCTGAGCAAAGAAAGTGTAAGGAGACAATTTATATGATACGCTATCAGGTAGGTTTGCCAAAACAAATGATTTGACCGAGTGAAATTAGCAGAATATGTCTTCTTATCAAAGATGAAATAAACTTATTGATATCATGACATCTCCACCTGATCCCTGATTGTTATCTGGCAAGTTCCTTGGATGCTTGCAGTAATTTCCTGAAGTTCGA
>BOPN01005543.1:92500-95665 GCA_017312705.2 Penaeus japonicus
TTTTCTTTCTGCAAATATGCTTTAAATCTCATCTCCGTTCTTGCTCTTTTCTTGTTTATGATTATTGTCATTACTGTAATGCCCTTCCTATTCATTTCTTTTTGGTAAGCCCTGTCTAGATCTATTCTTTATACTAACTGTAGTGAATAGTGTCTGCTCCATATCACTTCAATTTTGCTTATTTCACAGAGTTTACTTTCTTGTTTTCTTTTCTCTCTTCTATTCTTTAAGCCTTTGCTTGTTTGTCAGCATAATGACCTCTTATTTCCTCTTTGGTAAAATACGTCGTTATTGATATGTTAACTTAACACTGAATCGATTTCCTATAATTAATTTGAAGTGTTTCATCATTGCTAAACTTCATGCATGGTGTCTATCAAGTTAATAGCAAGATCACTGAGTCTGTAATTAGGATCTTAAGTGGCCGCTAAAGTCTTCATAAAATATGTAGTATATGTCATATTGTGAACAATTTGTGTAATGTTAAAGATGTAAAGTATATATATGTGTATCAGAGATTCTTTATATGATTTGTCACTTTGCATACTTACTTATTTCCCTCTACGTTCTCCACTCTTCCATGTCAAAGGATACTTTGCATATTTCTAATCATCTGTTAATAACTTGCACCTTTGTTTGTTTGTTTGTTTTTTGCTTGTTTGTTTTTGTTTTGTTTTTTAGATAGAGTGAGATAAATAGAACTTTTTATCATGGCACTTTGAAATTTGAACATGATTTGATGAAGAAAAGTTTTCTATGAAATGGATTTTCTAAGGAAGTAGACATGCTCTCCTTTGAGAACAATTACTCACCATAACTCATACATAACATTATGTATGCCCTCTGTTTTGCTTTAATCAGTTATCAACACTTCCAGTTACAATAAACTATATAACAAAAATAATAATGTGAATGGTGTCATATGGCATAAGCTAAAAAAAAAACTTCCAAATGGAATAAAAAGAGAAGAAAAGAACATGCAACTGCTCAAATGCTATTAATGTAATATTTGTATTTAAATCTACCTTTGTGTGACGTTGAGCACTGAAGGATGCTCAACAGTTTTAGGTTTGTTTTGGAATTATGCATTGCATTTAGTGTTGTTTTAGAGCAACAGAAAAATGAAAAGCCAAGTTATAAAGGGTGATAATAAACTCTCCAAATTAGATACAAAATCCACTGGCAGACCATATATATGTTGAATGGGCTTGGATCAGCTGATTAGCATGACACTAAGTTATACACTGGATAGAATCTTAAGTAGATATTCTAATAATAGAATAAACTGTATGAATATATTTCTATTCAATCATCTACATACATAGACATATTTGCAAACATGCACACGGACAAGACCCACACATGTATACACCCAAACCTATACTCAGAGACATAAAAACATGCACCTGCACACACACACACACACACACACACACACACATACACACACACAAACACACACAAACACACACACACACTCCCGGATGCACGAACGCATACAATCACATACACACTCTGTCCACCATTAGCTAATTAAGTCAAGGTTGGCAGTATGCAAGAAGTATTATTGTTGTTTATAAGGGATGAAACAATGAGACCGCAGGGATATTTCTTAAAGCGACTGTATAGAAAAACCTCTAATCTATACTTGAAGTGAAACTTCGGCTAAATATACATGCTAGGTAATTATCAATTATTGCTAAAATATCTACTTTCTTTTAAAGAACCAGATGCTACCTTTCATTCAAATTCATTTTCTACTTGCAATCAGTACACTGTAACGAGGTAAAAATATGGATGATAAACTACATGAATTATACTCTATCTTTATTTCTCAGACACAACTTTCTAAAAAGTAGAGATTAATTTTCTTTTTTCCTTTTTTTTAACGGATTGCATCACCACATAACACCCACACAATATCTGAGAACTGGGTTGACTACATCTAAAGGGCATCAACTGAAGCAGCAGCAGAGTGAGTGGGAGAGAGAGAGGGAGAGGGAGAAGGAGACAGAGACATAGACAGAGGGAGGGAGACAGAGACAGAGACAGAGGGAGGGAGAATGAGACAGAGACAGAGAGAGGGAGACAGAGACAGAGAGAGGGAGAATGAGACAGAGACAGAGAGAGGGAGACAGAGACAGAGGGAGGGAGAATGAGACAGAGACAGAGGGAGACAGAGACAGAGAGAGGGAGACAGAGACAGAGAGAGGGAGACAGAGACAGAGAGAGGGAGAATGAGACAGAGACAGAGAAAGGGAGAATGAGACAGAGACAGAGAGAGGGAGAGGGAGACAGACAGAGACATAGAGGGAGAGTCAGAGACAGAGAGAGGAAGAATGAGACAGAGATAGAGAGAGGAAACCAGAGACAGAGACAGAGAGAGGAAACCAGAGACAGAGACAGAGAGAGGAAACCAGAGACAGAGACAGAGAGAGGGAGATAGAGACAGAGACAGAGAGAGGGAGACAGAGACAGAGAGATGGAGGGAGAAAAAGGGAGAGAGAAGGAGAGGGAGAAAGAGGAAGAGGGAGAGAGAGGAAGAGGGAGAAAGAGAGAGAGAGGGAAGCGGAGAGGGAGACAGAGAGAGGGAGAGGGAGAGGGAGACAGAGAGAGGGAGAGGGAGAAAGAGAGGGGAAGAGGGAGGCAGAGTGAGGGAGAGGGAGACAGAGAGAGGGAGAAGGAGAGGGAGACAGAGAGAAATAAAATAGTCTACCCATAAATTATAATTTTACTTTCATAGAAAATTAAACTTTTATAGGGGACACTTATTCTTTCACCTAGATTTCTTTAGCTAATTATTAGCTTAAAAATCTGAGTGTGCAAACGAAAATTCAGATTGACCAGTTTCATCCTATAATCTTAAGGCCCCGTAGCTCAGTGGTAACGCTTCTGACTCGGGAACCAACGGCGGAGGGTTCGATCCCCTCTGATGCCAAGCGTGGGCGGTCCACGCGTAGGCGCCTTGGCAATGATTTTTGCTTTTCGTTTTCTTTGATATTAAAACACAATCGGCTTCAAATTGTGTATTCTTTAGTTTCCGTAAAGGAAAGGCATTCAAAAAATGTTAATGCCCACTGAAAATGCGACGCGATTATAACTTATCCCGAGAGCAGGAGTGTATGAACGAGAAAATTATATATATATACATACAAACATATATAT
>BOPN01005544.1:0-15000 GCA_017312705.2 Penaeus japonicus
TTTTTATTCTACGTCTGCACATTCATCAAGGGTCCTAACAGGTGAAAAATGATTTCGTCTGTGAATACATTTTCGCAGTCTTTTTTACATATCCATTGTTAGATAAGCTATTTTTTAACTGGTCGACTGATTGATTGATAATTTTTTATCATTTTATCAGTGCATTTATATAATTTCTCAAAAAAAGGTTAGCATTCCATAAATCTTCATTATCTCATATTCAAAAGGTTTTCTCTCTCCATTTTTTCATTTCTTTCTTTTACTTTTGAAACCAGATGAGGGCAGATCTCGAAAAAATACATTTGCATGTCATTAAACTTTGTCCGCTGGCCTCCGTCTTGCGTTTACGGTGTAAAGAACTACAGCCTTTTGAAATTTTGCCAAAAAGTGATTTCATTTTCCAAACTTTTCTTTAGGTATCAAAGCATCTTGCAAAGTCATCAGGTCATCCATAATAAGTTAAACCCTGTTCAAAATCGTAAGCTTTTATTTATTCATTTATGCTTGCCAATCAGTTATGGTATGTGTTCTTTCGTTTGAACACACATTTTCACATCAAAGATAGGAAACACAAGTAAATTGCAACATTGAGAACCAAGTACGAATGGTAGATTAGTTTGATCAACCATTTCCTTGCAACAGGAGAGATTGTTCACTGACTACGTTCCGTTTTTTATTTGATGAACAATATATCATCAAGCATCATTTATATTGCCTTTGTACCGGATTCTAGTCAGGACGGGACTAGGAAAGAATCTCGTTGTTACAATTACTAAAGAATGCTGGTGATATGAAACAGAAGGTTTTGATTCAAAGAAGTCTTAGTCAATATATTATTTTTTTAGTCAAATTTCCTTTTGCTGCCAATCATGTGAAAAAAAAAAGAAAGAAAGAAAAGAAAAAGAAAAGAAAGAAAGAAAAAAAAAACATGTGCAATAGTCTCTTGGGGAGTTCCACCAGGAAACGTTCATTCAGTTTAGCCTGCAGTTGTGCTTAATATGTTCATTATTGTCTAAAGGAGATATCATATGGCATATACCCTCTTCCATTATCCTTTGTTCAGTCTTCGCTTTGTGTTCACGATATGTGAATTTAGGGTCAGAGCCTCGAAAGCTTGGCAGGCGGAAATGCGTTTCATGAGTCTCTTATGATTTAGGAACACGTTATCATGGCATCCTGCCTCTGATTTCCCTCGCAAATAACTCCTTCCATGAACCATATTCCCTTTTGAGTCACAAGATTTACGATCTCCTCGTCAAAGACAAACAGGACTACGACCCTCCAGCCATGACTAATAATTAAAGAAAGGCGATATCACGTTGATATCAAGCAAATAACCAGAACCATAAATCAATCATTGAGATGAGACGATCTCCCTCATCTATACTCATATATGAGGGAGGCTTCGACCCCGCATTCATCACCGCACCCAGGTCATCGTAGACATTAATAGCATTGCATGATGCGAGGCAGGAGTCATGATCGGGAAATGGTGGTGGTTATGATAATGTGGATGTTGGTTGTCATGGTTATTATCATTATCTTTATCATCGTTATGATTATTATCGTTGTTGCTGTTGTTGTTTCTGTTATATTATTTCCATTATTCAATTATGCCTGCCATTATCATTATTTTTATTGTTATCATTATCATTATCTTTGTTAATACCATCGTTATCATTTGATTTCATTCTTATCATAGTTATGATTATTATTATCTTTATCAACATTATCATGCTATTATCACTATCACCACGTTAATCACCATCATAATTATCATCAATATGATTATTATTATGATTGTCGTTATCATTATCATTACTGTTATCATCATTATTGTTATAATTGCTATTACTATCATTATCATTATCATTGCTATTACTATCATTATTATTATCATCATTATCATTATAATTATCATCATTATTATCATCATTATTATTATCATTAGTAGTAGTAGTAGTAGTAATTTTATTATTATTATCATTATTATTATCATTATCATTATTATCATCATCATTATCATAATCACTATCATTATCATTTTCATTATTATCATCAACATTATCATTGACATCATTATTGTAATTTTCATGATTATCCTTACTATCAGTTCTGTTATTATTGTCATCATTATATAACTTTAGATTTAATGTTGTTGTTATTAACATTGTTATCATTATCATTATAGTAATTATCATTTCAAGTATTATCATTATCTGTATTGTTATCATTATTGTTATTGTTACTACCATTGTCATGTTATAATCATTGGTATTGTCATTATCAATGTCATTGTTATTATCAATTTAATAAGAACAGTAATCATTGTTATCATCATTATGATTATTATCATTATTATTATCAATATCATTAATATCACCATCATTGTTATTTTTTAATATCGTCATCATTCTTATTACCATTAATACTACTATTACCATCATTATCATTATTATCGTTATCATCTTCACTATCAAAGTAAACAGAAGGAAGTTGAGAGACTGCAAGAAGGACGGCGAGTCAGACCTTACATTTTTTTCTATTCTTAAACTTGATCCTTGAAGCATTATTATTATTGCAGTAATATAGTACAGTACATCCTTTAAGATGTTAAAATAGTGAAATGATAAATAGGTGAGATCTAGAGTCAAAGTTTAATAAAGATGGCTGATCATTACCAATGGTACCACCTCTGCTAGTGCTGCTACATCATCTACTGCTTCTACCAATTACAAGTCCTATGCTATACAACTGCTGCTTCTACTACTACAAACGCTGCACTTACTGAGCCTAGCATGAGGAGGTAAAAGCGGTTTACCTAAACTGGCAGCTCTGATAGCCTCCATGGTAAAAATCGGTTCGGTTTCTAGGCCTCCCTCGTCGGCGTTTACATCACACTTAATAAAAGTCATTTCGCTCCAACAGAAACAGATTGTGGGGGTCTTGTTTGAGGCCATAAAGATGAGTCCTTTAACTCTCTATGATTACTCTTTGTATCGTAGCGAAATTTTGAATGTTTCTGTCTGTCTCTGCCCTCTATCTATCTTCTACACACATATATACATACATATATATATATATATATATATATATATATATATATATATATATATATATATATATATATGTATATATATATATATGTATAAATATATATATATATATATATATATATATATATATATATATATATATATGTATATATATACGCGTCATACACATATACCCGCATATATATATATATATATATATATATATATATATATATATATATATATATGTATAAATATATATATATATATATATATATATATATATATACACACACATATATATATGTATATATATATATATATATATATATATATATATATATATATATATATGTATGTATTTATATGTATATATATGTATATATATATATATATATATATATATATATATATATATGTATGTATGTATGTATATATGTATACATACACATTTTTTAAAGCAAATGATTATGCAGCCCCTCACCGTAAACAAAGAACTACTCATGTAACAAATTAGAAAGAGTAAACTGACACTGGCATTAGGTAAGTAAAGATGAAAAGAAATGAAAATCTCGGCTCTGCAAACCGTAACTTACAAAAATAAAAGATAAATAAAAACTCGCGCCCCTTTCATTCAGGTTTTCTCCGGCGTCGCGTCGGGGCGTCACGCGGACTCCTCTGGTCGTCGCTGCCGGAGCCGAGAATAGACGGCGAGGATGAACCTGTTGCTCCAGCTGTTTCTTGCTCCTTTCCTCTTACACTTGTCTGCGCCTCTTGAACACAAGGCGCCCCCTTTTTTTGTTGAAGTGACTCACTGAGATGAAAGATAGCTCTTCAATCTCGGTTTAGCATTTGTCGTCACATTATAGGAGAAAAATATTTTGTATAAAAAGGAGATTGTTCAACAAAATACCATTCGTCTGGTAGTTATATTTCTGCAAGGAATACGATAACATTTGACGTTAATTTCCGGATATGAATCTGAATCAACAGCGGAAACTAGACCTTCCTGGCCCATGATTTAAATTCGGTTATTAGATGATCTATTTCCTCTTAAACTCTTTCTTCTTCACCAGAGTTTTTTCCTCTTCGATTTCCATCTTGAAGTAGAGTCAATATATCGCAGATTTTTCGATCAATAAACCCTCCAAGGCACACCCGCCACCCGCCTACGTCAGTCCTCAGCCGCCCACACATCGCCACACACGCACACACACACACACACACACACAAACACACGCACACAGCCGTGTCCTGAGTAAAAAATCGTCCAGATGAAGCTTAGCCCTTTAGGTCGGCCGGCAGTGACCTTAAGTGATGATTAATGTCACTAAGGACACATTTATCAGAGGATATACGGGCGTGACTAATGTTCCTCGCCCCTACGTCACACCTGGGACGTGTGTGAGGACTTCTTAAGCCATGGAGGAGGACGCAGGAATAGGAAAAAAACAAAACAAGAAAGTTCTTTAAGAATTTATGGCTGGGAATACTGTGCAATGATGATGTGTCTTATGTGTCCCTCTCCTGTTCATGGTGTTGTTATTCACTGTAGGGGAGGGTATCATTTCACAGTTTCAGAGGGGATATATGTAGCGTGTAAACACTTAAAATTAACAGAAAATGTGAACGATGTTAGTGTTGCAATTTTTTAGGAAGGAAAATTAAATTTTTGATTCTAGCGAGCAATTATTTCTATACCTATCACGAGTCACACAATTAGATGACATTGTGTATATATATATGTATATATATATATATATATATATATATATATATATATATATATATATATATACATACATATAAAACACACATGCATTCATCCTAACGAGACATCCACACCGCCACAGAGCCACCCACACCCCTAACCCCCTAGCCCCCAGGAGCACCCCCCCCCCTAGCCCCCAGGAGCACCCTCCCTCCCCCGGCGGCGGCGGCACAGCCTCGGCGCGGAGACAGCCGGCGAGCAGCATCCGGCCGCGAACTGACCTTTAAACATCAGCCTCATTTTTTTTGCCAAGGTGAATGTTTTATTAAGCCCCGAGGGAGGAGGCTCTCGAACTTAATCAAGAGCCGAGGTCGGAAGCAAGGAGGCGGAGCAGCGCCACGACGACAGGTTAAGGCCTCGGGCTGTAATAACCCCCCTCTCCTCCTCCTCCTCTTGCTACTTCTCTTCTTCCTTCTTCTCATCTTACTACTTCTCTTGCTCCTCTTCCTCCTCCTTTTACTACTTCTCTTGTTCCTCTTCCTCCTCCTTCCTCCTCCTCCTCTTACTACTTCTCTTCTTCCTTCTTCTCCTCTTACTACTTCTCTTGCTCCTCTTCCTCCTCCTTTTACTACTTCTCTTGTTCCTCTTCCTCCTCCTCCTCTTACTACTTCTCTTGTTCCTCTTCCTCCTCCTCCTCTTACTACTTCTCTTCTTCCTTCTTCTCCTCTTCCTCCTCCTTCTCTTGCTCCTCCTCTATCTCCTCCTTCTCTTATTCCTCTATCTCCTCCTCCTCCTCTTCCCCCTCCTCATAATTCCTCTTCTCTTCTCTTCTTCTTCTCATTCTTCTATCCTCCTCCTCCTCGTCCTCTTCTTCTTCACTCCTCCTCCTAATTTCCTCCTCCTCCTCCTCCTCATTTCCTCCTCCTCCTCCTACTCTTCCTCCTCCTCCTCCTTCTTTTCATCCTCCTCCTCCTCCTCTCCCCTAAACCTCCACTTTCTCCTCCTCCTCCTCTTCTCTTCTCTTCCTCCTCCACTTCCTTCTCCCCCTCCTTCTCCTCTCCTCCTCTTTCATCCTTTCCCTTCAGGGCGGCCGTAGAAGGGATAGGACGAGGGAAAGAGGGAGGGAGGGAGGGAGAGGGAGAGAGAGAGGGAGGGAGGGGGAGGGAGAGGGAGGGGTAGGGGGAGGGGGCCTTCACCAGCTAACCGAAGGGATTAACTTACTGATGGAGAAGAAAAACAAATATCCAAAGATTCATCAAATGCGTAATCGAGCTGGAGGTGGAGGAGGGGGAGGAGGAGGAGGAGGAGGGGATAGGGGGGTGGGGGTGGAGGAGGAGGAGGGGGTAGGGTGGGGGTGGGGATGGGGGGGGGGGGCGGAGCAGTGAGGGCGGAACGGAAGCTCTAAGCAAGGAGGCGGGCTGCCCGTGGGCGGACTTACTAAATGGACATCGTTGTGGACAAACAATAAGCGAAATTGTGTGCTTGCGTATGTATACATTATACAGGTATACATACATGGTAGCTGCCCAAATACACACACACACACACACACACACACACATATATATATATATATATATATATATATATATATATATATATATACATATACAGAGATAGAGAGATAGAGAGAGAGAGAGAGAGAGAGAGAGAGAGAGAGAGAGAGAGAGAGAGAGAGAATGAGAGATAGATAGATAGATAGATAGATAGATAGATAGAGAGAGAGAGAGAGAGAGAGAGAGATAGAGAGAGAGAGAGAGAGACAGAGACATAGATGAATGACATAACATAATGATAACATACATGTCATTTCCATCACCACTACCGATTCTACTATCATACATATTACAGAAATCACACTATCAATGAATGACGAAAAACTTTAGCGATTTACCCTGCAACCATTCAACAGCCATAGTCACCAAACGGGTTAACTACCGACAACCAAACGGAATCCACAACCGTTGACCCATTCCGTAGCTAATCAGTACGTGAAGTCATTAGCAATCTCGCACATTAAATGATTAATTGCCAACAGTCAAATTCACCGGCATATTTGCCTGCAAAATGATCAACTAGGCAATAAAAGTGTTGACACGTTAAATGCAACAGCTATCAACACAGGGAAGTACTATTGCAGTGGATGAATGTGAATGATTGATCTATATCCTTTCACTTGTTTGTGAAGCTGTTTTTTTGCACCTCCTCTTTCTTGTTATTATTCCTCTTCTTCTTCTTCTTCTTCTCGTTCTCCTTCTCTTTCTCTTCTCTTCTCCTTCTTCTTTTTCGTCTTCTTCTTCTACTACTACTATTTCTACTTCTCCTTCTCCTCCTCTTCCTCCTCCTCCTCCTACTAATACTACTCATCATCATCATCATCTTTATCATCATCATCATCTTCCTCCCCCTCCTCTTCCTCATTATCATCATCATCATTATCATCATCATTATCATCATCATCAACATCATCTTCTTCCTCTTCCTCCTCCTCCTCTTCATCATCATTATTATCATCATCATCATCATCATTATCTTCTGTTCAACCTCCTCTTCCTCCTCCTCCTTCTACTCTTCCTCCACCATCTCTTCCTCCTCCTCCTCCTCCCCCTCCTCCTCCTCCTCCTCCCCTCCTCCTCCTCCTCCTCCACCCCTTCCTCCTGTTACGAAATAATATCCTCTCTATTGCCAACATTATGGAACAATTTTATTGCACTATACACTGACTGAACACTGCTTCTCTAAATAAATTATTTCCATCCATTTTTTATCCATTTCGATTTTGAACATGACTTTGAACATGTTAATGGCATGAGGAAAGCGTTATTATGGACTTCTTGTTGAATTTTAACTTTTTCAATAGACCGTTTTGTTGCATTTGTTGCATTCTCTCCCTGCAACTTGCACTACACATCTGGACTCAACCTAACAGCACGTGGCAACACATCAACATCAGATCTTCTTCGTAACTCTAACACCTTCAAACTTTCTCCGTAAACTGACGCTCGCTTATCCCCTCGGTTCTTGCACGTCACCCTGGCGGCTTTACTTACGCAATCTTGCACATTCGCGGCGGCACACCCATATCCTTCTCCCCCCCCCCCCCTCCCCTCCTCCCCCCCCCGTTGCAAGCAAGAAACGTGAGCATCTTCCTCCTCTTCATCTCCTCTACCTCCACCTCCACCTCTCCCTCTTCCCCTTACCTTACCGTCGAGTGATATTCTCACTCGCCTTCCACCTGCCTTCCACTTGCCTTCCACCCGCCTTCCACCCTCCCTAACTCCCCTTAACATATCTTCCACTCCCTTCCACTCACTCCCTTTCTCCCTTTCTTCCCTCATTTCCTTTCTCCCTTTGCTTCTTCGCTTCCTTCCTTCCCTCCCTTCGCTTCTTTCCTTCCTTCTTTTCTTTTCCTTCCTTCTTTCTTTCCCATTCTCACCCCCCCCCTCCCTCCCTCCCAATTCCCATCATCCCCATAATGATCAAGACGATCCCCTCCTCCCCTCCTCCCCTCCTTCATACTTACCTCACCTCGCCTATCCCCCTTCCCCCATACCTACACCCCCCACCCCTCTCCACCCTCCTACCTCCCTCCCCTCTCCACCCTCCTATCTCCCTCCCCTCTCCACCCTCCTATCTCCCTCCCCTCTCCCCTCTCCCTCCCATCTCCCCCCTTCCCCCCATCCCCCCTTCCCCCCTCCCCCGTCCTCATTTGCATTCACGCGGCCGAGGAACCTAAATACCGCCCACATTATAACGCCACCGAAACGCGTGAGAGCCATGGTAACCGCCCACTTCTGAGGGGAAAGGTAAGGGTGAGAGGTTATAAGGGCAAGGAAGAAGGGGAGGGGATGGGGGGGGTAAGAGAGAGGGGAGTGAGTGAGAAGGGAAGGGGGGGGGGTGGAAAGAGGGAGGGGGGAAGGGGGTAAGTGGGGGAGGTGGAAGGAGGGAGGGGGGAAGGGGGTGAGAGGGGAAGAGAGAGAGTGGGAGAGGGGAAAAGAGAGAGAGAGAGAGAGAGAGGAAATGGGGACTAGGTAATGGAGAGAAAGGGAAAGGGGGAAGGGAGAGAAGGGAGGTGAAGAAAAGGAGAGAGAAAGGGAAAGGGGGCGGGGGGCAGAAGAAGAGAGGAGAAGGGAGAGAGAGGAAAAGGAGGAGAGGGGAAGATAGGAGAAGGGGGAAGAAAGAGAGAGAGAGGGAAAGGTGATCGGTGAGGGAACATGAACACCTTCAAAAGTGTACTTAATACCAAAGCTTTCTGGTTTTCGAGGGGAAAAAGGGGTGGGGGCGGGGGGGGGGGGGGTTTAATGATACCAAGGGAAGCTTAAGGCAAGCACAGTAAGGATGTGAGGGGAAAACTGAAGGCAAGAAGGGGAAGTATGGCGGAAGGAGATCAGGAGAGGAGAATATCCTACAGGAATATGAGGTTTGAGTGAGTGGGATAAAAACAAAGAAAAATAATAATGATAATAAATGAAAAAGAATGGCAGATTTGGGACAGTAAAATGTCTTATAGAGACACTAGACTAAATGAGAAAGAGATAATTTATGACGAATTTATGATAGGATGACAAATAAAACACAAAAGAGGTATGCAACAATGAAAGCAATTGAAAGTCGAAGATGATTAAGACGAAACTTTAGATGAAGTCATAAAAGCAATAATGCAAGTCATGGTGAAATAAGTATCATAAAAATGAAAGGTTAAGAAAGAGAGAGAGAGAGAGAGAGAGAGAGAGAGAGAGAGAGAGAGAGAGAGAGAGAGAGAGAGAGAGAGAGAGAGAGAGAGAGAGAGAGAGAGAGAGAGAGAGAGAGAGACAGAGAGAGACAGAGAAAGCAAGAGAGAGAGAAAGGAAAAAAAGAAAGAGAGAAAGAAAGAAAGAGCGAGAGAGAGGAAGAGATAGATAGATAGAGAGATAGATATGGAGAGATGAAAGCCACCCAACATGAATACCTAAACCCTTTCTCCTGAAGGTGGCGCTGGCGGAGACGCCACTCCAGAAGCGGGAGAATGATCTGCTGGAGTCAAGTTTGTATAATAAAGTTACCCCAGACATATTACATGCTTAGTGAGGACCTTGGCGAGCTTAGGGGGCTAGGGAAGGGGCAGAGAGGGGGGAAGGGAAGGGGGGAAGGGAGGGGGGATAGGGAAGAGAGGTGGGAGGGAGGGGAGATGGGTAAGGGAGGAAGAGAGGAGAAGGGAGGGGTATAGGGGAAGGAGGGAGGGGGAATGGGGGAAGGGGGATAGGGGAGGGGTAGAGAGGAAGAGGGAGGGGGAAGGGAGGAGGGAGGGACGATAGAGGAAGGGAAGGGGGAAGGGGGAAGGGGGAAGGGAGGGAGGGGTGATAGGGGAAGGGGGAAGGGCGATAGGGGAAGGGGAGGAGAGAGGGGGAAGGGAGGGGGAAGGGAGGAGGGAGGGGGTATAGGAGAAGGGGAATGGGGAAGGGGGAAGGGGGTGTGGAGGAGACGCCATAACTATGAGGAACATAACTGTGGACGATTATCCTTCTGTGTGGCTGACGATTTTTTTTTTCTCTCTTTTTTTCATCTTTTTTGTCTCCCGTGCGTTAATAAACCCAGGTAGCCATCAAGGCGGCATTTAACTTAACATTTCACAGCAGAATTATCATCCCTTCCCCCCACCCCTCCTTTTTTTTGAACCGCCATCATCGCCACCATCAACATCACATGTAACAAACTCTCTCGTATCACTTGCTAATGTTATCATCACAGTCAAACAGCATCTACCAGCGGCTCCCGTCTTGGCTCGGTAATCACCACGCAGCTTTGGTGTTCGGCCTTACCTCTCCTTCCCTTCTCTCTCTTCTTTCTCTTTTCCTTCTCCACTTTTTTTTATTATCTTTTTCGTCCTTCTAATTACCTTCTTTTCCTTTTTTCTTCTCTCCTTCTTGATAGGCCCTTTTCCTTTCTTCATTTCTCCTTCCAGCTTTTATCTTTCTTCTATTTCTCTCTTCCCTTCCCCCATTTCCCATTCATTTTTTACCCTTTCGCCTTTCCCTTTCCCTTTTCTCCTATTATTCTTCCTCCTTCTCCTTTTCCACCTCTTTCTCTGTCTCTGTGTCTCTCTCTCTCTCTCTCTCTCTCTCTTATTCTCAATCTGTTTCCTTTTTCTACTCCTCTGTTTAACTCTTGTCGTCATTAAGGTGTTTATATTCCTTGGAGATATGATGACGCAAAGCAAGTTTGAAATAATTAGATTTATTCATGAACCTCTCAGTAATTTCTCTGGCTCCCTTTCTCTCTTTCTTCCCCCCCCCTCTCTCTCTGTCTCCCCCCCTCTCTTTCTCTCTTTGTTTTCTCTTTCTCTCTCATTTTCTTCCTCCCACATCTCTCCTTCGCATTCGTCTCCTGGAAGACTTCTCACGCCTCGCCCTTCCCGTGACGTTCCCACCTCCCTTTTCCTTCCCGCTTCCGCCATTTTACCCTGAGATACTCTCCTGTCAACCCTCACCTCACATCTATATATCCTAATCGGATCCCGTTCCTCTCTCTTTCTCTCTCCTTTGGTCCTTTTTTTCCCCCCAACCACTTCCTATTGCTTCACTCACTTCCCATACATATCCTTTTCCACGTTAAACCCCCGTTGGGTGTCTAAAAGGGCGCCCCTTTCTCTATTCACACCTACTCCGCCACCCTTTCGGAATTCCCACAACACGCTCTTAAGGCTACGGACTCGCATCGTCTATTTCCAACACGTCCGTAGCTCATCACACACACACAAAAATATATATATACTGTTAGCACTCTCCCACCCACGCCCCTACTAGCTCGTTCCACGACACAACATCCGCTCCCTTCCCCCCTCTCGCAACCCCCCTACAAATCTAGGAACTAGGAACCTCCATCCCACATTCCAGTAAACCCCCTAACCCCCCCTCCGGCCACCTCCCCCCGCCACGACATAACATCCACTCCCTTCCCCCCTCTCCCAACCCCCCTACAAATCTAGGAACTAGAACCCTCCACCCCACATTCCACTAAACCCCCCCTAACCCCCCTACGCCACCTCCTCCCCCACGCCACCTCCCCCCCCAACACCACCTCCTTACCCCCCTCCCCCGCCACCTCCGCCATAATAACCAAGGACAGCGGCCAGGACGTAAATCTGTGCCTCGAGCCATACACGGCGCGTTTATAACAATAAATAAAAATGCGGCAGGAGCAGGTGCGGGGGCTTTGCTTTAATATTCCCCTCACAGAGCCAAGAAAATATGGAGTTCCGGCCAGCCACCAGAACAAGAAACTCTCGCTATCTTCAAGCTGATACTACCATAAGCAGCGGTGATGTATAGGAGGAGGAGAGGAGGAGGAGAGGAGGACGAAGAACTGGGAGGAGGACGTCGGGATCTGTCTACTCCGGAAGTCTCTGTGTCCGCCCTCTGCTTTTACAACACCTGGGTCTTGTTTACTTCCACATGCGGTCGATTTAAAACACGTGAATTCGTTTTGAGTTTTTAAAACACGTGGATTCTTTCTCTTTTTGGGTTTTGGGTGATGTCTGTCTGATCCTTGCGTGGCTGTCTTATTCATGGCCTGTCTACTCGACGCGTGGATGAATGACATGAAAATTGGTTGTGGAATCTTCCTGTTTTAGGTTCTCTGTCTGTGCTATACCAAGTATGATATACTCTACTATACACTATTTATATTATTTTCAGGATCTGCATGAGGTTTTCTTTGTGGTAACTGTGCTTTACTTTTCTTTGTGGTGAAAGTGCTTTTCTTTTCTTTGTGGTAACTATGCTTTTCTTTGTGGTGAAAGTGATTTATTTAGCTGTCTGACATCACAAACCTTAAAATTCATTCAAAACGCTTTTTTCACACCTGAAAATTATGTCAACAAGAGCAAGAACAAACGCGTTTATCACATCGCAAGAACAAACTCCCTCGCCAACCATTCCCCAAACAGATCTTAAGTTCCACCCAACCATTTTCTCTCAATAATACATAATAATCTTTAAACCAATCGAATACATAATCACCCAGCCGCAACAAATAAACTTTCCCCCCCACCCCTCTGGCCTATAATCGAGTTTTCTTATGTTGCGCCTCTTCCTTTTCTTCATGTTTTTGTTGTGAAGGAATTTTAAAATCTTCATGTTTTTGTTGTGTGTGGTGTGTGTGGTGTGTCTTCATGTTTTTGTTGTGTGTGGTGTGTCTTCATGTTTTTGTTGTGTGTGGTTTGTCTCCATGTTTTTGTTGTGTGTGGTTTGTCTTCATGTTTTTGTTGTGAAGGAATTTTAAAATCTTCATGTTTTTGTTGTGTGTGGTGTGTGTGGTGTGTCTTCATGTTTTTGTTGTGTGTGGTGTGTCTTCATGTTTTTGTTGTGTGTGGTTTGTCTTCATGTTTTTGTTGTGTGTGGTTTGTCTTCATGTTTTTGTTGTGAAGGAATTTTAAAATCTTCATGTTTTTGTTGTGTGTGGTGTGTGTGGTGTGTCTTCATGTTTTTGTTGTGTGTTGTGTGTCTTCATGTTTTTGTTGTGTGTGGTGTGTCTTCATGTTTTTGTTGTGTGTGGTGTGTCTTCATGTTTTTGTTGTGTGTGGTGTGTCTTCATGTTTTTGTTGTGTGTGGTGTGTCTTCATGTTTTTGTTGTGTGTGGTTTGTCTTCATGTGTTTGTTGTGTGTGGTGTGTCTTCATGTTTTTGTTGTGTGTGGTGTGTCTTCATGTTTTTGTTGTGTGTGGTGTGTCTTCATGTTTTTGTTGTGTGTGGTGTGTCTTCATGTTTTTGTTGTGTGTGGTTTGTCTTCATGTTTTTGTTGTGTGTGGTGTGTCTTCATGTTTTTGTTGTGTGTGGTGTGTCTTCATGTTTTTGTTGTGTGTGGTGTGTCTTCATGTTTTTGTTGTGTGTGGTGTGTCTTCATGTTTTTGTTGTGTGTGGTGTGTCTTCATGTTTTTGTTGTGTGTGGTGTGTCTTCATGTTTTTGTTGTGTGTGGTGTGTCTTCATGTTTTTGTTGTGTGTGGTGTGTCTTCATGTTTTTGTTGTGTGTGGTGTGTCTTCATGTTTTTGTTGTGTGTGGTGTGTCTTCATGTTTTTGTTGTGTGTGGTGTGTCTTCATGTTTTTGTTGTGTGTGGTGTGTCTTCATGTTTTTGTTGTGTGTGGTGTGTCTTCATGTTTTTGTTGTGTGTGGTGTGTCTTCATGTTTTTGTTGTGTGTGGTGTGTCTTCATGTTTTTGTTGTGTGTGGTGTGTCTTCATGTTTTTGTTGTGTGTGGTGTGTCTTCATGTTTTTGTTGTGTGTGGTGTGTCTTCATGTTTTTGTTGTGTGTGGTGTGTCTTCATGTTTTTGTTGTGTGTGGTGTGTCTTCATGTTTTTGTTGTGTGTGGTGTGTCTTCATGTTTTTGTTGTGTGTGGTGTGTCTTCATGTTTTTGTTGTGTGTGGTGTGTCTTCATGTTTTTGTTGTGTGTGGTGTGTCTTCATGTTTTTGTTGTGTGTGGTGTGTCTTCATGTTTTTGTTGTGTGTGGTGTGTCTTCATGTTTTTGTTGTGTGTGGTGTGTCTTCATGTTTTTGTTGTGTGTGGTGTGTCTTCATGTTTTTGTTGTGTGTGGTGTGTCTTCATGTTTTTGTTGTGTGTGGTGTGTCTTCATGTTTTTGTTGTGTGTGGTGTGTCTTCATGTTTTTGTTGTGTGTGGTGTGTCTTCATGTTTTTGTTGTGTGTGGTGTGTCTTCATGTTTTTGTTGTGTGTGGTGTGTCTTCATGTTTTTGTTGTGTGTGGTGTGTCTTCATGTTTTTGTTGTGTGTGGTGTGTCTTCATGTTTTTGTTGTGTGTGGTGTGTCTTCATGTTTTTGTTGTGTGTGGTGTGTCTTCATGTTTTTGTTGTGTGTGGTGTGTCTTCATGTTTTTGTTGTGTGTGGTGTGTCTTCATGTTTTTGTTGTGTGTGGTGTGTCTTCATGTTTTTGTTGTGTGTGGTGTGTCTTCATGTTTTTGTTGTGTGTGGTGTGTCTTCATGTTTTTGTTGTGTGTGGTGTGTCTTCATGTTTTTGTTGTGTGTGGTGTGTCTTCATGTTTTTGTTGTGTGTGGTGTGTCTTCATGTTTTTGTTGTGTGTGGTGTGTCTTCATGTTTTTGTTGTGTGTGGTGTGTCTTCATGTTTTTGTTGTGTGTGGTGTGTCTTCATGTTTTTGTTGTGTGTGGTGTGTCTTCATGTTTTTGTTGTGTGTGGTGTGTCTTCATGTTTTTGTTGTGTGTGGTGTGTCTTCATGTTTTTGTTGTGTGTGGTGTGTCTTCATGTT
>BOPN01005544.1:32500-50000 GCA_017312705.2 Penaeus japonicus
AAAAAAAAAAAAAAAAAAGAGAGAGAGAAAGAGAGAGAGAGAGAGAGAGAGAGAGAGAGAGAGAGAGAGAGAGAGAGAGAGAGAGAGAGAGAGAGAGAGAGAGAGAGAGAGAGAGAGAGAATAAAAACTCAAGGCTCGATAAATTTCGCTCATCACATTAACCAAAAGTAAACTTCATAAAACAGGACTCGTAGACTATAAAATGCGTAAGGAACTATGAGGAATCCGAGAGGTATGAGAACGGTGCCGTGTCTAAGGCATGAGGAGGGAAAAGGAAGAGGAAAAGGTGGCAGCGAAGTATGAGGCACGTGAGGCGGAAACGTGTGAGTGGTAACAGGTGTGAGGGAAGTGCTGGAGGTTGGTTAGCCAAGAGACGAGGAGGTGACAAGAGAAACCTTGAAGTGACGCCGTGAAAGCCCTCCAAGACACGTCAGCCAGCGGTGCTTCACGCTGACATAAACGGTCGCAAAAAAACTGCCATAAATCCTCACCTTTCATCTCTAATAAGCGAGAGACTTCAATGTCACGTAAAGAAAGAAAAAAAAGAAAAAAGAAAAAAGAAAAAAAAAAATAAGGGACAAATGGCATTCCGTGCTCGGAGTACAAAAGAATGTCTTTTTCTTCTTCTTGAAAGTACTTTATTCATATCTTAACACAGGTCTTGCGAACGTAACATTGATGATTATGGTAGTTTAAAAAAAATATATATATGTTTCTTTGAGTGCATATGTAAGTAAGTTCTAACGATGACTTTTACATATTTTCTTCGAGGTGATTTGACAATTCCTTTTCAAGACAGGCGCTTTGTGGTTGTTTAAGCATCTTTATATTATCTTTAAAAAGGGGAAAGAAAGAGGTCTTGGTTTTGTATCAAACTAAAATGTACGATTATGCTACTGTATCTCTCTCTCTCTTTCTTTCTCTCTTTCTGTCTGTCTCTGTCTCTCTCTTTCTGTCTCTGCCTCTCTCTCTCTCTCTCTCTCTCTCTCTCTCTCTCTCTCTCTCTCTCTCTCTCTCTCTCTCTCTCTCTCTCTCTCTCTCTCTCTCTCTCTCTCTCTCTCTCTCTCTCTCTCTCTCTCTCTCTCTCTCTCTCTCTCTCTCTCTCTCTCTCTCTCTCTCTCTCTCTCCCTTCCCTTCTCCCTCCCCCCTTCCCCCTCCCCCATTTTCACTCTCCCTCATCCCCTCCTCTATTTCCATCTCTCCCCTCCCCCATTTTCTCTCTTTATATGTCTATAATCCATTTCAATTGCATTAGAGAAAAAAATAGACTTTAAAAGCAGGGAAGAGATTACTCCTATAGGCATTTTATATTGAAGAGTGAAACTTTCTAAATCTTTCTTTAGCCGAAGCTGCGAGAGGTGTGTCTGAGCCCGAAGGAAAAGAGGCGGGGGATGGGGGAATGGGGAGGGGATGGGGGAATGGGGAAAGGATGGGGGAATGGTGAGAGGATGAGGGTAGAGGGGGAGGGTTGGATAAGGAGAGAGGGGAAAATGGGGGAAATGGGGGAGATGATGGGGGAATGGGGAGGGGATGGGGAAGGAGGAAAATGGGGAGGAGATGGGGAGGAAAGAGAGAAAAGGAGAAGAGGGGAGGAGGATAAGGGGAGAGAAATGTAAGAGGAGGGGGAATGGGGAGAGGATGGGGGGAGAAGAGAGAGAAAGGGGAGAGAGGGAGGGGTTGGATAAGGAGAAGAAATGGGGGAGGGGGATGGGGAGAGGATGGGGGGAGGAGAAGAGAAGAAAGGGGAGAGGAGTGGATGATGGAGATGAAGGGGAGAAAATGGGGAATGGAAGAGGATGGGGGGGGGAGGAGAGATTAAAAATGGGGAATGGGGAGAGGATGGGAGAGGAAGAGAGAGAAAAGGGGAGTGGGGGAGGGAGAAAATGGGGTGGGGATGGGGGAGGAAGAGAGAGAAAATGGGAGAGGGGGAGGGTTGAATAAGGGGGACAGAGAAAATGGGGGAGGGGGAAGGGGAATGGGGAGAGGGTGGGGGAGGAAGAGAGAGAAAAGGGGAGAGGGGGAGGATTGAATGAGAGAGGGGGAAAATGTGGAATGGGGAGAGGATGAGGGAGGAAGAGAGAGAAAAGGGGGAAGGGGAGAATAAAGGTGAGAGGTGGATGAGGGAAAGGGAGGGATGAGGAAGAGGGAGGGAGAAAATGGGGAGGAGGAGGGAGGAGGGAGGGGGAGAGGGAGAGGGAATTAGCAATGTAAAATGAAGAAAATGTGAGAGAGTATGAGGATTATATAGTATGTTATATCGATATATTTCACATATAAACATACTATACAATCCTAGGTATAAGGACATATAGTATGTTTATATATGACAGGAAATGCTATATAATCCTTATATATATATATACATATATATATATATATATATATATATATATATATATATATATATATATATATAGAGAGAGAGAGAGAGAGAGGGGGGGGGGGATTGTCGAAAAAAAGAGATGAGGGAGAAGGAGAGGAAGAATGGTGGAGAGGGAGAAGGAGAATGAGAGAGAGAGGGAGCAAGAGACGAGGGAAAGGGAGGGGGAGAGGAGGAGGAAGGGAGGGGGGGAGAGGAGGAGGAAGGGAGGAAGGGAGGAAGGAAGGGAAGGTATGTAGACAGACATAGAGACAGGGAGAAAGAAAGAAAGAAAGAAGGAGAAAGAGAAAGAGAGAGAGAGAGAGAGAGAGAGAGAGAGAGAGAGAGAGAGAGAGAGAGAGAGAGAGAGAGAGAGAGAGAGAGAGAGAGAGAGAGAGAGAGAGAGAGAGAAACCGAGAATTTGAGAGAGAGTAAGAAAAAGAAGACAATACTAGAATGCAAAAAACTGTCCCTCAAAAATGACAAGTCCTTTAACGTGAAAAAAGGAAAGGAACGGATGGAAAAGGGTACTCATAGAGAATAATAATAATAATAAAAAATATTCCTCCAAAATATGTATCACATAAACAGCACACAACTCTTCTTTCTTCAAAGAATGATCCAAAGTTCAATACGAAGAGGGAGTGGGAAAAAGGAGACGAGGAGGATAAGAAAATAAGAGAGGAATGGAAGGAGGTGGATGAATCCTCACAAAGAAGGATATCTGGTTCGAGATCCCTTGATAGAGACGTAAGCTCGGAAGATTTCAGAACTTCTAAGGTCTTCTGAAGTTCTCCACAGGACTAGCTGGGAGTTTAAGCTTTCTGTGAATCGCCGCTTTGAGATGGATATCGTCCTATCAGAAGGAGGGAGACGGAGGTCCTTTTCTCACTTTGTTTTCAATCCTGTTTATCCTTATCCTTTGGTATTTATCCCACTTTTTTTTTTTTATCTCTCTCTCTCTCTCTCAGGTGAATACGTGGATTATCAATTAGTGTTATGGGAATTGGTCCTGGAATTATATCATTAGAATCGATCGTAACGTGATATTGAAATGGGAACTTAAAATTATATTATTAGGATGGTACCTGGGATAATATGAAAATAGGAAGCTAAAATGTTATTAGATTGAAACCTAAATTATTAGAAAGAAGCCTGAAGTAACATCAAAAGAATGACCTTTGATAATCAAATAAGCAATATGAAAGGTGACCACAGACAGGTCAACATTAAATGCTTAAGAAACATCAAACGTTTTATTAATCAAAGTCAAAGGATGGGAAGGAAATGCACATAATTGCAATAGCATCTTAATAGTGTCCCGCCAATTAAATAAATCCCATGTGTGGAAAATGAAACAAAGACAACAGCGTCAACCTCTATTACACTTCAACCCTTTCGCTGTATTTCTGACTCATCTCTCGGCGCTCCCGTAAGTGTGCATCACCTCTCCCCCCCCCCCCCCCCACACACACCCCACCTCGTGTCTCGTGTCGGAAACACTAAGCTTCTCTTTCCGGACAGATACTGACGCTGGTACAGACACACACAGACACAGATGAGGGTACAAGTCATAGACAGACGCATAGACACAAGCGCAGGCATAGACAAAACGTAAACACGAAACGTAGTGACAGACTTAGGTACAGATACAAATACAGACACAGACACATGTATAGACACAGATCCAGACTCACACATAGACACAGAGACAGACGGAGACCCAGCCTCCACCGCAGTCACAGACACAGAGACAGACACTCACCCACTCTTACCTGACGCCGCGACCGAGAAGCGTGTCTGGCGCCGCTCCTGGTATCCGTGCGCCAGCTGTACATCCATCTCCCCCTCCCCCCCACCCCCACCCCCCCCCGCCGCCGCCACCACCACTACCCCCTCTCCGCCCCCCCCCCCCCCTCCCTCTTCCCCGAGACAATTTCAATCGAATGAGGAAATTCTGCGCCTCTTAGCTTAGAGTTATTTGAACGATACCGGGCCGAGCGGAGGAACGAATCATTTCAAAGTTGTTCGCTTGCCTCTTTAAATATGTTAAAGACCTCTTTACCTGTCGCGGAGGGTGCCGACGTGTGGTTGAGTCTGGCGGCGCGACGGCTCAACTGGGTTGTCAAGACGTCCTATAAGGAATAAGGACAGTAATTGGCACTCGCGATGCCAAAGAAATCGTGCGAGTGCGAATGCTTAGCAGGGGGCACTTCGCTGTTCGGGAATTCCCCCCGTCGAGTGGAGGTAACTGTTAAGAAAGGGAGAAAGGGAGCGACTGAGGGAGAGGGAGAGGGAGAGGGAAAAGTGATTGGTAGGGAGGAAGAGAGAGAGAGAGAGAGAGAGAGAGAGAGAGAGAGAGAGAGAGAGGGAGAGGGAGAGGAAGATCAATAAGAAGAGGGAGAGTAAGTAGGGAGAGGGATAGGAAGTGGAAGAGGGGGTGAGGTAGTTGGGAGTGAGGGAGAGAGAGAAGGAAAGAGAGAGGAAGAGAGAGAGAGAGGGAGAGGGGGAGAGAGAGATGGTCGGGACTGAGGGAGAGGTAGAGGGAGATGGAGTGGAAGAGAAAGAAGGAGAGAGAGAGAGAGAGAGAGAGAGAGAGAGAGAGAGAGAGAGAGAGAGAGAGAGAGAGAGAGAGAGAGAGAGAGAGAGAGAGAGAGAGAGAGAGAGAGAGAGAGAGAGAGAGAGAGAGAGAGAGAGAGAGAGAGAGGGAGCGAGAGAGAATGAAAGAGAGAGAAAAAGAGAGGGAGGGAGCGAGAAAGAATGAAAGAGAGAGAGAGAGAGAGAGAGAGAGAGAGAGAGAGAGAGAGAGAGAGAGAGAGAGAGAGAGAGAGAGAGAGAGAGAGAGAGAGAGAAAGAGAGAGAGAGAGAGAGAGAGAGGGCGAAAGATAGATAGAGAGAGAGAAAGCAGATGGAGAAACAGAGAAGTTGGAACGCAGAAGAAAAAAATAAATAAAATCAAAGGAATAATAAAAACAAAGCAAAAGACCCAGATAAACTTACAGGCGAAGGGAAAAAGAAACATCGACTGGATATCCCTCTCAAGGCACGAGTTACCGGCATTTGATTAAGAAAAAAAAAAAAAAAAAAAAAAAAAAATTATCAGTTTCTTAAGAACCCCCGGGGAGGAGAGAAGCGAGAAGAGAGAGAAGAGCGAGAGAGAGAGAGAGAGAGAGAAAGAGAGACCGGAGAAAACAGGGCAACACAGAATGAGCTGGTAAAGTTTCACTGGGGAAGTCGTTGGTCTCATCAATATATCGTTGCAAGGCAAACTTTGTCCATTATGCGAAAATCTGTCTAATCTGTAGTGAATCCCATTTGCTGACAGGAAGGTACCCGTTCTCGCAAAGGGCGGGGGGAGAGGAGGAGGGAGGGGAGGGGAGAGGGGAGGAAGGAGGGGAGGTGGGAGGGGGAAGGTGGGGAAGGGAGGGGGGAGGTGGGGGAGGGGGAGGAAGGGAGGGAGGATGGAGGGGTGAGGAGGGGGGAGGGAAGAGGAGGGAAGAGGATGGGAGGGAGGAGGGGGGTGTGGGAGGAAGGGAGGAAGGAGGAGGGAGGAGGGGGAAGGGAGTGAGGGAGGAGGAAGGGAATGGAGGGAAGGAGGAGGGTGAGGATGAGGAGGGGGGAAGAGGGAAGAGGATGGGAGGAGGAGGGGGGAGGAGAGGGGGAAGGGAGGAGGACGGGGGAGGAGGAGAAGAGAGGAAGGGAGAGAGGGGAGAGGGAAGAGGAGGGGGAAGGGAAGAGGGGGGAGGAGGAGGGAGGAAGGAGAGAGTAGGAGGGAGTAAGAGGGAGGGGGGAGGAGGGTCGTGGAGGTAGGTGGAGGACGAGCTCGATGGAAGGAGGAAGGGGAGGAACGGAAGAGAGTCGTGTGGAGATGAAGAGAGAATGAGAGAGAGGATGCTGCTCTTGCTGTCTTTACGGGAATTATGCTTATATATAGATTTTTGTTTTGCTTCCTTCGTCTCTCTCTTTCTTCTTCTTCTTCTCTTTCTGTACTTATATCTATTCTTGAATTACGTGTTCACGGGAATTATAGATATCTATTTTTTCTTTCTTTCTCACCTTCTTCCCTTTCTTTATTCTTCTCCTCCTATTCCTTTTTTTATGTTTTTACATCTATTCTTCGTCGTCTTCCTTCTTCTTACCAACAAAAATTCAATTATTTCACAATTGCTGTTGACCTTTTTTTTTTTTTTTTTTTTTTTTTTTTTTTTTTTTTTTTTTTTTTTTTTTTTTACAAACTCGGATATAGACCAAAGTGAGATAATTTTTCATCTAAAGATATAATTCTTTTTGTTCTATTTCATTGCAATATCTCTTTTTTGCGGGTTTGCGAGATAAGAAATCTGTAGCAATTAGCAGGTTTATTGCATTCAATAGCATGCATGATTTGTTACGATTTTGTGCAATTTTTCGTCCTTGCAGAATCGCTTTAATTTGCTGGTTCTTTTATAATATGTTTGTCCTTCTTTTCACTTCTCTATTGCTTTCGGTTATAGTTGCTCATATTAAGGTATTTATAACCAAGCAGATTACGTAATTCGTTACGCAAATATGAATACGTCATTGTAATGATGTTACTCATGACTTCAATTTTTTTCCTAATTACACACATTCAAAACCACACTGTATGATTATTTTTGTTTGTTTTGTTTTTCTTCTGTTTGTTCATATTCACCTTTCTCTTCTCCTCGTTCATCTTCCTCCTTCTTCCCTCTCCCTCCTCCTTCTTCCCTTCCCTCCTTCTTACTCTACTTTACCTCCCTTCCCTCCTTCCCCTTAAGGGCTCTCCCTCCCTCCTCCTCCCTTCCGGCCCCTCCTAAGCACTCCCCTTTCCCCCCCTTTTTTTTCCCTTCTTCTCCGATTCCTCTCCTCTCTTCCCTTCCCCTCTTTCATCTCCTTCTCCCTTCCTATTCCCCTTCGGTCTCTCCTTCCCTTCCCCCTTACCTTATCCCAGTGCATTCCTCACAAGCCCCCCCCCCACCCCTCACCCCACCCCACCCCACCAGGCCGTCGTCGCCAGTGTGGAGCCCAAACAAAGCCTCAACCCCCCTCCCCCCCCGTTACCATGGCACTCCCCCTCCTCCCCACTACCCTCAGTTCCCACGGCACTCCCTCCACCTCCCCCTTCCCCTTCCCCTCCCTCCCCCCTCCCTACCCTCTGTTACCACGACACTCCTCCAACTCCCCTCCCTACCACCCCCACTACCCCTCCCAATCACCGCGGCATCTCCCTCTAACTCCCTTTCCCTACGCCCCCCTCCCCCTCACCACTGCCCTCAGTTACCGCGGCACTCCTTCACACCCTCCCCCCTCCCCTACCGCAGTAACCTGTAGGTGTCTCAGCCGCAGTCGCCTCACCGGCCGTCAAGCCCCGTCCGTCACCTTCAAAACGAGCACTGCGCACGTTCGCCCTCGTGGTCGGTCGTTCTGTCGGTTGGAAGGTCGTTCTGTCGATTGGTCGGTCGTTCTGTCAGTTGGTCGGTCGTTCTGTCGGTTGGTCGGTCGTTCTGTCGGTTGGTCGGTCGTTCTGTCGGTTGGTCGGTCGTTCTGTCGGTTGGTCGGTCGTTCTGTCGGTTGGTCGGTCGTTCTGTCAGTTGGTCGGTCGTTCTGTCGGTTGTTCTGTAGGTTGGTTGGTTGTTCTGTAGGTTGATAGGGAGTTCTGTCGGTTGGTCGGTCGTTCTGTCGGTTGGTAGGTCGTTCTGTCGGTTGGTAGGTCGTTCTGTCGGTTGATAGGTTGTTCTGTCGGTTGTTAGGTCGTTCTGTCGGTTGATTGGTCGTCTGTCAGTTGGTAGGTCGTTCTGTCGGTTGGTAGGTTGTTCTGTTGGTCGGTCGTTCTGCCGTTTCATAGGTCGTTCTGTCGGTTGGTAGGTCGTTCTGTCGGTTGGTAGGTCGTTCTGTCGGTTGGTAGGTCGTTCTGTCGGTTGGTCGGTCGTTCTGTCGGTTGGTAGGTCGTTCTGTCGGTTGGTAGGTCTTTCTGTCGGTCCGTCGTTTTGTCGGTCGGTCGTTCTATCGGTTAATCGTTTCGTCGGTCGGTCGATCGTTCTGTCGTTTCGGTCGCTCGCTCATCGTCGCGTGACTCTCTCGCTGGGATCGGCTGGCTGGGTGACGTAAGATTCTGAGGTGGAGATGGGGTTGCGAAACGAAAGGGCGGGGGGGGGGGGGGGGGGTATGGTGGTGGCTTGTCGGTTGATTGGTCGTTCTGTCGGTTGGTCGGTCGTTCTGTCGGTTGGTAGGTCGTTCTGTCGGTTGATAGGTCGTTCTGTCGGTTGGTCGGTCGTTCTGTCGGTTGGTAGGTCGTTCTGTCGGTTGGTAGGTCGTTCTGTCGGTTGGTCGGTCGTTCTGTCGGTTGGTAGGTCGTTCTGTCGGTTGGTCGGTTGTTCTGTCGATTGGTCGGTCGTTCTGTCGGTTGATTGGTCGTTCTGTCGGTTGGTCGGTCGTTCTGTCGGTTGGTAGGTCGTTCTGTCGGTTGATTGGTCGTTCTGTCGGTTGGTCGGTCGTTCTGTCGGTTGGTCGGTCGTTCTGTCGGTTGGTCGGTCGTTCTGTCGGTTGGTCGGTCGTTCTGTCGGTTGGTCGGTCGTTCTGTCGGTTGGTAGGTCGTTCTGTCGGTTGGTAGGTCGTTCTGTCGGTTGGTCGGTTGTTCTGGCTGATTGGGTAGGTCGTTCTGTCGGTTGGTCGGTTGTTCTGTCGGTCGACTCTGTCGGTTGGTCGGTCGTTCTGTCGGGTTGGTAGGTCGTTCTGTCGGTTGGTCGGTTGTTCTGTCGGTCGTTCTGTCGGTTGGTAGGTCGTTCTGTCGGTTGGTCGGTCGTTCTGTCGGTTGGTAGGTCGTTCTGTCGGTTGGTCGGTCGTTCTGTCGGTTGGTAGGTCGTTCTGTCGGTTGGTCGGTTGTTCTGTCGATTGGTCGGTCGTTCTGTCGGTTGATTGGTCGTTCTGTCGGTTGGTCGGTCGTTCTGTCGGTTGATAGGTCGTTCTGTCGATTGGTCGGTCGTTCTGTCGGTTGATTGGTCGTTCTGTCGGTTGGTCGGTCGTTCTGTCGGTTGGTCGGTCGTTCTGTCGGTTGGTAGGTCGTTCTGTCGGTTGGTAGGTCGTTCTGTCGGTTGGTAGGTCGTTCTGTCGGTTGGTAGGTCGTTCTGTCGGTTGGTAGGTCGTTCTGTCGGTTGGAAGGTCGTTCTGTCGGTTGGTAGGTCGTTCTGTCGGTTGGTCGGTCGTTCTGTCGGTTGGTAGGTCGTTCTGTCGGTTGGTAGGTCGTTCTGTCGGTTGGTAGGTCGCTTCGTCGGTTGGTCGGTCGTTCTGTCGGTTGGAAGGTCGTTCTGTCGGTTGGTAGGTCGTTCTGTCGGTTGGAAGGTCGTTCTGTCGGTTGGTAGGTCGTTCTGTCGGTTGGTCGGTCGTTCTGTCGGTTGGAAGGTCGTTCTGTCGGTTGGTCGGTCGTTCTGTCGGTTGGAAGGTCGTTCTGTCGGTTGGTAGGTCGTTCTGTCGGTTGGAAGGTCGTTCTGTCGGTTGGTAGGTCGTTCTGTCGGTTGGTCGGTCGTTCTGTCGGTTGGTCGGTCGTTCTGTCGGTTGGTAGGTCGTTCTGTCGGTTGGTCGGTCGTTCTGTCGGTTGGTAGGTCGTTCGGTTTGCTGGTCGGTCGTTCTGTCGGTTGGTCGGTCGTTCTGTTTCGCTGGTCGGTCGTTCTGTTGGTTGGTAGGTTGTTCTGTCGGTTGGTAGGTCGTTCTGTCGGTTGGTAGGTTGTTCTGTCGGTTGGTAGGTCGTTCTGTCGGTTGGTAGGTTGTTCTGTCGGTTGGTAGGTTGTTCTGTCCGTTGGTAGGTCGTTCTATCGGTTGTTCTGTCGGTTGGTCGGTCGTTCTGTCGGTTGGAAGGTCGTTCTGTCGGTTGGTAGGTCGTTCTGTCGGTTGGTCGGTCGTTCTGTCGGTTGGAAGGTCGTTCTGTCGGTTGGTCGGTCGTTCTGTCGGTTGGAAGGTCGTTCTGTCGGTTGGTAGGTCGTTCTGTCGGTTGGTAGGTCGTTCTGTCGGTTGGAAGGTCGTTCTGTCGGTTGGTAGGTCGTTCTGTCGGTTGGAAGGTCGTTCTGTCGGTTGGTAGGTCGTTCTGTCGGTTGGAAGGTCGTTCTGTCGGTTGGTAGGTCGTTCTGTCGGTTGGTCGGTCGTTCTGTCGGTTGGAAGGCTGTTCTGTCGGTTGGTCGGTCGTTCTGTCGGTTGGAAGGTCGTTCTGTCGGTTGGTAGGTCGTTCTGTCGGTTGGTAGGTCGTTCTGTCGGTTGGTAGGTCGTTCTGTCGGTTGGTAGGTCGTTCTGTCGGTTGGTCGGTCGTTCTGTCGGTTGGAAGGTCGTTCTGTCGGTTGGTCGGTCGTAATGTCGGTTGGAAGGTCGTTCTGTCGGTTGGTAGGTCGTTCTGTCGGTTGGAAGGTCGTTCTGTCGGTTGGTAGGTCGTTCTGTCGGTTGGTAGGTCGTTCTGTCGGTTGGTCGGTCGTTCTGTCGGTTGGTAGGTCGTTCTGTCGGTTGGTAGGTCGTTCTGTCGGTTAGTAGGTTGTTCTGTTGGTCGGTCGTTCTGCCGTTTCATAGGTCGGTAGATCGTTCTATCGGCTAATCGCCCGTCGGTCGGTTGATCGTTCTGGTCGTTTCGTCGCTCGCTCATCGTCGCGACTCTCTCGCTGGGATCGGCTGGCTGGGTGACGTAAACTTCTGAGGGAATATATATATATATATATATATATATATATATATATATATATATATATATATATATATATATATATATATATATATATATATATACATTTATATATATATACATTTATATATATACATTTATATATTACATATACACATATGAGACAGAAGGAGAGAAGGTGAGAAAGAGAGAAAATGGAGAGATAGAAGGAGAGAGAGGAGAGAGAAATGGAGGGAGAGGAGAGAAAGAGAGGAGAGAGGAGGAGGAGGAGAGAGGAGGAGGAGGAGGAGAGAGGAGGAGGAGGAGGAGGAGGAAGGAGGAGAAGAGAGGAGGAGGAATGATGATGATGATGATGATGAGGAGGATGAGGAGGAATGATGATGATGATGATGATGATTCCAATGATATCCTTACTTATTTGTAATCATGACCATTGATACAATTTCGAAGAGGGCTTAATAACTGACGATGATAATACAATAGTAATACGAATGATAATAATAATGATAATAATGATAATGATGATAATAATAATAATAATAATAATAATGGTATTATTGATAATAATGATATTATTAATGATATAAAAACAATAATCAAAGAATATACAAAAAAACAAGAAAATAAAATAAAATCAAGAACAAAAGAAACCTATAAAAAGAACAAATAACACCCACATCCCAAGATACAGCCAAACGTTCCGTAGATAATGACGCAATACTTGAAAAAAAAAAAAAAAAAAAAAAACACTGATTGTCTCTGACGCACTATAGAGGAGCTCCGTGATTCTGCGAAGGAAACAGCTGTTGCCTTGTGTTACGTTTCAAGACCGGTTAAATCCCCCTTGGAACGGGATTAAATCGGGATAAAATTCGGATATTATACCGAGACGAGTTATATATATAGTCGTTTCGCGAAGGATGCTGGCGAAGAGAGGAGGACGATGTGGCTTTGTGGATGGGAGGATGTTGCGTGTGTTGTGTGTGTGTGTGTGTGTGTGTGTGTGTGTTTGTCGATCTTTCTCTCGATCTCTCTTTCTTTGTTTCTTGGTCTTTCTCTCTCTCTCTCTCTTTCTTTTTTTTCTCTCTCTTCTCTCTTTCTTTCTTTTTCTCTCTCTACTTCTGTCTTTCTTTTTTCTTTTTATTCTCTCTCTCTCTCTTTCTTTCTCTCTCTCTCTCTCCACACATACACACACGCACATACACACACACACACACACAGACACACACACACACACACACAGGCATTCGAAATATACAAAGCCGGCGCTACGTAATCACCTCATCTCTTCATTATGAAGTGACACACAGCATCAACATCACTTCACCACATCAATCCCCTTTAAGTTAAAGCACGCTAACTAAATGCACTGAATACCGCTTACGATTGACCTGGTATTCTTCTTCACCCTTGACTTCACCCTTACCCTATCCACTGCAAAGATGAATCAGCGTAAGGGGAAAAAAATATTCAAAAGGGGGGAATAAAAAGAAAAAAAAAATCTAAAAGGGGGGAAAAAAGAAAAAGAAAATCTCAATACGGCCTAAAAGCGGGGGAGAAAAACGTCTAAAGTTGTCCCTATCAGAAGAAACTTCCCGTCGCCTACTGCAATAATATCTACCAGGAGGGAAAATAACTAGGCTAAAATTCCTGGGGAGGAAAATAGAAACGCTGTTTGAGAGCCCACAACCTTGGCGGAAAGTTCGAGCAACAATAACACGCCATACCACAAAGTTAAGGGCTGTTCCCCCGGCCAGACACATCCCCTGAGCACAATATGAATACATAGAGCCGTCTGTTTTTACGACTACACACATATGTACAATGCACATCGAGTGACGAAAGGGGTACGTACCGATGGCATGAATAAGTGGATGCACTTAAGTTGCCTATATTAGCAAACACAATCGGTAGATGTGTATGTACATGTACGTGTATACGTATTTGTATACGTATACGTTTATCTATATAAGCAGATAGACAGATAGATAGGTAGACACATAAATAGATAGATAAATAGACCGACTGAAAGACAGACAGACAGACAGATAGACAGACAGACAGACAGACAGATAGACACAAAAATAGATAAATAGACCGACTGGAAGACAGACAGATAGATAAACAAAAAATAGATAGATAAATAGGCCGACTGAAAGACAGACAGACAGAAAGACAGACAGATAGATAGATAGACACAAAAATAGATAGATAAATAGACCGACTGACCGACTGAAAGACAGACAGACAGACAGATAGCTAGATAGACATATATCGATAGACCAATAGGTATAGAACACCTCCGCCTACCTCGCAGCCCCACACAGACACAGACACACGCCCAATCGCAGCCTTGGAAACTTTCGCTCGCGACTTCCCAAAATGCCCGACGGAAAGGCTCCCAAAAGAGCGCCCGGCTGCGCCTCGAAGCGGCGGCGAGGCGGCTCTGGCAAGGAGGCGCCGGGAACCGATAATGAAACTAATCAACAGCCATATTTATTATTCAGCAGACGTGACTCGAAACGTGTTGGTGATGTGACTCCCGACCGTTCGGTGATGGCTCCGGGCTGGGTTGGGGGGGAGATAGGGAGGGAGGGAGGGAGTGGGGTGGATGAAGTTGGGGGAGAGTGAAGGAAGAAAGGAGGGTGAAGGGGTCGGGGGGGGGGATAGGGAGGGATAAGAGGGAAGAGAGGGGGGGAGGGATGAAGAGAATAGGAGGTAGGTGGGGAGTAAGAGAAAGAGAAGGAGGTAGGATGAAGGTGGTTGGAGAAGAAAGAGAAAGGAGGGAAGATAGAGACAGGAGGAAGGGGGAGGGAAGTTGGGAAATAGGAGAAAGAAGGAGGGAGGAGGGAGGGGGAAGGACAGAGAAGGAGGGAGGAGAGAGGGGGATGGACAGAGAAGAAAGGAAGATAGAGGAGGAATATAAGAGAAAGAAGAAGGAATAAGGGTAGAAGAGGGGGAAGAGTAGAAATAGGTCCCCCTAGCTATTCCGAGATATGCTTCCCTTTCCGTAAATCGCCTATTCTATGCTCCGTATTACCCCCCCCCCCCCTTTCCCCTTTCACCTTATCAGTGTGTCTATCGTCAACGCCCGCGCTTACCTTCTCTATCTGTTCCCGCCCGTCACCTTTCCCTCTTGCCCTTCAGATACGGGCGGAGATAATGTACATTATTTTACTGTTATCAAATCAGGATTCATCATCATCAACAAAGAAGGGGGAAAACATGCCATTCAGGATTTCTTCAACGACGGGGGATTACCTAAGAATAATACGAAAATAAGTGAATGAATAATCAAATAAACAACTGCATGAAACAGAATAAACACCAAAATATATGGGAAAATAAACGAATAAATAAATAAATGAGTAAATATAACAAAACATACACAAAATGTCCAGAAAGAAAACGCAAGAAAAGGAAAATCATTTTATTTATGTGCAAAGGGTCCCCATCATCTATGCTACAGTCACTGGCACATAATCAGGCAAAATTAGCCACGCCCCCTATAAGTGCGCGACCAATCACAAGCACGTTTTTCGCTGGATACAACACGAGTGATAGAATGTAAAGGACCCGGCTGGCTACAAGGTGAGAGGTGATGAGAAGGGGCGGGGCCAATTTCGCCTGTCTTTGTGCCGGTGACTATAACATGTCTGACTCGCATTATCTATATCATGTGTCTACCTCGCTGACAAGTTGACACACCACTTATGTCAGATTGTGTCAGAGTTACGAGATTACATGTTTTCCTCTTTTCTGAACTTTATTTGCAAATTCTTTCTTTTCCCCATTTCTTATTGCCTTTCGTCTTTCTGTATGGATAAATGCAACTGTTTTCTCGATTCTCTACGTATCCACTCTTTCTCCCTTCTCTCTCTCTCTCTCTCTCTCTCTCTCTCCCTCCCTCCCTCTGCTCTCCCTTTGCCGCTTCCTCTTTCTCTTTCCCTTTCCCTTCAATAATCCCTCCCTCTCCTAGTCTCTCCCTCTCTCTATTCCAACCCCATCCCCATCTCTTTATCTTTTCCCCCATTTCCTTCCTCATAACCCTCCCCCCCCGTACCTCACATGCCAAACTCCCCATCATCTCCTGTTTCGGAAGTTGATCCTGGCTCGTCCCTTTCGGCAGAAGAAGGAGAGAGAGAGAGAGAGAGAGAGAGAGAGAGAGAGAGAGAGAGAGAGAGAGAGAGAGAGAGAGAGAGAGAGAGAGAGAGAGAGAGAGAGAGAGAGAGAGAGAGAGAGGGAGAGAGAGAGAGAAAGAGAGAGAGAGATTACCAAAACCAGCGTAAGCATAAGAGAAAGGAGGATGGTGAAGGAGGAGGAGGGGGGGGGGGCAAGGCTAGAACCACTGCGAGAAGGAGGAGAAGGAGATGGAGGCGGAGAAGGAGAAGGGATAGGAGAGGGTTGGGGGGGGGGGGGAGGGGGGAGGGATGAGGCATCCGAGGGGTGACTAAGAAAAAGTTTTGAATCCATTTTAATTTGGAGGATCTCGCTCTTGGGCTCCCCCGTGATTTATGTCCGTATAGAGGATCTGTCAAACGCAAGAGTCACTGAGGTATGGGTGGTGGGGGAAGAGGAGGGGGAGGAGGGGGAAGAGAAGGAAGAGAAGGAGGAGGGGGAAGAAGGGAGAGGTGTAGGAAGAGATAGATGGGGGAGGTGGCGATGACGGAGGTGAGGAGGAGGTGAAGGAAATGAGTGGTATGGAAGAAGTAGATGAGAAGGAGGAGGTGGAGGAGGAGGAGGAGGAAGATGATGGGGGGGGGGGGGTTGCAATGACAGAGATGAAGTGAAGGTGGAATGAAAGAGGAGCGAGGTGATGGAGGAAGCATGGAAGAAGGAGACAGAGGAGAAGGAGGAAGAAGAATAGGAAGAGGAGGAGGAAGAAGAATAGGAAGAGGAGGAGGAGGAAGAAGAGGTTTGGGAAAAGGGGTGAAATGGCGACAAAGAGAGAAAAGAGAAAGAGAGAGAGATAGATAGATAGATAGATAGATAGATAGAGAGAGAGAGAGAGAGAGAGAAAGAAACAGACTGACAGACAGACAGAAAAGAGGATAATAGAGGAAAAAAGTAAAAAAGAAAAAAAAGAAGAAAAAAAAAACGAAAAAAAAATAATAAATTAAATTCACTGACCACATGAAATCCCGTTTTAATACCAATCGAAATATAATCCTAAAATCTCACATTTCATTCTCGTAAATCACTTAATTCTGAATGTTACTTTCGAATCGAGAGTATCAGTGTAATCGGTGCGATAAATGCTAGAGTTTTAATGTTAGTAATAAGGGTGATGGCAATGATGATTATGGTAACTCTATATGGTAGTGATAGTAAGTGCGAATGGTAATCGTACTTGTGGTCATTAGTGGAAATAATAAATATCATGGTGATGGTGATGAGGATGGTGGTGGTGGTGATGAAGATTGTGATGATGGTGATGAGGATGGTAATGATGAGGATGGTGGTGGTGGTGATGATGGTGATGGGGTGGTAATGAGGATGGTGATGAGGATGATGGTGGTGGTGGTGATGGAGATGGTGGTGATGGAGATGGTGGTGATGGTGGTGGTGGTGGAGATGGTGGTGGTGGTGGTGATGATGATGATGGTGATGATGATGATGATACTGTTATCATCATCATTATTTTCCTTATTATCCTTATCAACCATTTTATAACACTCATTATCATTATAATCATCGTCAACATTATTATCATTAGCATCGTTATTATCATTCTTACTATTACTATCGTGTTTATCGTTATTATTATTATCATTATTGACATTGTCATCAACATCATTATTATTATTATCATTCTATAAACTGTCATCATTATCATCATTATTATTACACAAATCATCATTAACATCATTAATATTACAAAATCCATCATTATCATCATTACTATCATCATTGATAATATCGATATTATTCATAATAAAACAACAACGACGAAAATAACACAACCAACTTTAACAATGATAATCACCATCACCCAGACACACCCAGCGACACCCACAACACGTCTCTCGAGAAGGTGTAGCAGCCCCCTCGCTCGAGTAGCCCCGCTAAAGGGCTTCTCTATAAGAAAAAAAATCAACATCCATATTTATTATTCACCAAATATATTATTTATTATTTATTTATCATTATTATTTATTATTCATTTATTTATTTATTCTTATTATTTATTATTATTTATTATTATTATTTATTATTATTCATTATCATTATTTATTATTTACTTATTTATTTATCATTATTTAACCCCGCTAAAAGCCTCCTCTATAAGGCGTCTACAGCAACGCCTCTCGAAGGACTAACGGCCGGGGACTTCCGGAAATCGGCGACGTATCCCCCGAGGTAAAGAGTCCCTCGGAAAGACCCCGAAGGCGCCGAAGGAGTACCGCGAACGCTGTGTCGCCAGAAGGATATTTATGACCAAGATGCAGCTGTAGTTATTACTTTCATGGGAGAGGATTATGAAG
>BOPN01005544.1:55000-60000 GCA_017312705.2 Penaeus japonicus
TGAAGTGATGACGATGATGGTGATAACGAAATAATGATGATGATGATGATTATAATGATGATAACGTTGAATAATTATATGAAAATAACAACAATATGATTAATAACATTAGCTCAACACTCTTTATCAATCGAATCAAGAAAATTGCACTATGCCTAAAATCTCAAACACAAAAGAAAAAAGGAAAAAGCCTAAAGGAAAGTGAATGATGTGTACTCCTGTTACACAGTACATCCAGCGTACAATGTAACGGGGCAACAAAAGTTTATAATTACGGGATAACTTTGAAGTAAGGACGGCCACTAATCTTGTGTAATTAGGGCACTCTGTTAATTAAGGTATTCTTCAGGGTCATCAACCACATATGGGACGGGTGATGTATGGGAAAATGTTGCCCTACACAGCCTGAGGCGTCCGTCGGTGTTCTGTTTTTTCTTTCTCTCTTAAAAAGAAGAAAAAAAAAGAGAAAAAAAAGAGAGAGAAAAGAGAAGAAAAATTGAAAGAAAGAAAGAAAAAGGAAAAAAGGAAAGAGAAAGAAAGAAAAAGAGAGAGAGAGAAAAATATAATAAATAAAGAAATAAAGAAAAAAAAGAAAAAGAAAGAAAAGAGAAAAACAAAGAAAAAAATAACTGATTAACAAAAATAAAAAAATAAGTAAATAAAGAAGAGAGAGAGAGAGAAAAAAAAATAGCTGTGTGAAAATTCCTAAATATAGAACAGCTTAATCTCCGCACAGCATTCAATCAGCACGGGATGTCCGGCGCAGAACCAGCTATCTCTTCCCGCAGTTGGGATTTAAGGGTCGTTTTGACGTCGGGTTTATCGCAGGTTTATTAGGCAAATTGGCAACCTCAAGAGCGTCACAGGTAGAGGGCGAGGCTCCTCCCCTCGTGAAGTTTGACCCCGCCCTAATACCGGTAATTTCCAGCAGGAAATTATCGAAGCCATCTTTCGGAAGTTTCTGACCGGCGAAATGGCGGGGAACCTGGTTAGATGTTGATTGCTTTATTTTTAATTCGGAAAATTAAGTAAACAAAATGGTACGTTGTGGTTTGTAAGTGTAGGTTCTGTAACTGTTTTTTTTTAAATGAAATATTAATGTAGTTCCGATTCTGTGTTCGAAGTACATGAAAGAATATATGGTTGTGTCCGAGTGTGAGGTGTTGTGTGTGTGTGTGGCGTTTGTTCTTGTAATTATGTACCTGTGTACCTGCATCTTCCTTCATCAATACTGATGCCCAGTATCCTAGTCCATCAACACCTACCCCGCAACATACCTCTCTCTCTCTCTCTCTCTTTCTTTCTCTCTCTCTTCTCTCTCTCTCTCTCTCTCTCTCTCTCTCTCTCTCTCTCTCTCTCTCTCTCTCTCTCTCTCTCTCTCTCTCTCTCTCTCACTCTCCCTCTCTCTCTCTCTCTCTCTCTCTCTCTCTCTCTCTCTCTCTCTCTCTCTCTCTCTCTCTCTCTCTCTCTCTCTCTCTCTCTCTCTCTCTCTCTCTCTCTCTATCGTCATCTCTCTCTCTCTCTCTCTATCGTCATCTCTCCCTCCCTCCCTCTCTCTCTCTCTCTCTCTCTCTCTCTCTCTCTCCCTCCTTCTCTCTCTTCTCTCCCTCTCTCTTTCTCTCTCCTCCCTACCATCCCCTGTTACCTGCTGCCCAGGCCGCCCCCCTACGCCTCAGGCAGGAAGCAAGCGCCCCCTCCCCCCCTACCCCCTCCAGCACCGACCCCCTCAGGCACTGTCAACTAAACCTGTCGTCCTGGATTGAGCACTTCCTCCGAGCCCCCTACGAGTGTCTCAAAGGCTCCGCTCTGACCTCCCCCTTCCCCCCTTCCCCCTACTCCTCCTACTCTTTATTCTCCTCCTCCTACTCTTCATTCTCCTCCTCCTACTATTCTTTCTCCTCCTCCTACTCTTCTTTCTCCTCCTCCTCGTCCTCCTCCTGCTCCTATCCCCCTCCTCCCCCTATCCCTCCTCCTCCTACTCTTCTTTCTCCTCCTCCTCCTCCTTTCTCCTCCTCCTCTTCCTATCCCTCTTCCTCCTCCTCCTCCTCCTTCTATCCCTCCTCCTCCCACTATCCCTTCTCCTCCTCCTATCTTCTCCTATCCCTTCTCCTCCTCCTCTTCCTCGCCTCCTATCCCTCCTCCTCTTCCTCCTCCTCCTCCTCCCCACCCCTATCCCTCCTCCTCCTCTTTCTCCTCCCCCTATCCCTCCTCCTTCTCCTCCTTCTCCTCCTCCTCCTCCTCCCCTGCCGAGGATGTCTCATCTGGAGCGGCGTGAATCACAGGTACTCTCTCTTCAACGGATTGTTTTAAATTGCAAATCACGGACGGAGAAGTTGCTATTATCTTCCCTCTTTTGGTTTCCTCTGATTGTTTTATTCTCCTTCTTGACTCTGTCTTTCTCTTTCTCTCTATCTATCTATCTCTCTGTCTCTGTCTGTCTCTGTCTGTTGTCTCTGCCTCCGTCTATCTCTCTCTCTCTCTGTCTCTGTCTGTCTGTCTGTCTATCTATCAATCTAATTGTCTGTCTTTCTGTTTGTCTCTCACATTATCTCTCACTTCCTACTCTCCCTTTCCCCTCATAATCCCTCCCTCCCTCCCTCCCTCCCTCCTTCCCTCCCTCTCTCCCTCCCTTCCTCTCTACATCCTTTCCTCCCTCCCTTCATCCTTCCCCCCCTCTCTCCCTCCCTCCCTTCCTCCCTCCCTTTTAATATATTTATGTTCATTATTTCTTCGAACAAATAACCAAAACAAACAAGGCTGCAAGATGAAGAGCATTGCGTCATTAAGATAAAAATAAATCCTGCAAGAAAACGGAATGCATTGTGGGACTCTTATAATCCTCTGTCAATTAACTATTCTTTTACACGTTTGATATGCTAAGTAAATTACTTAATTAAATACTTCTTAATATCATAAACAGTATTAGTTTCACTAAGAGTTTTACCAGACATCCTCGACTATATATATATATATATATATATATATATATATATATATATATATATATATATATATATATATATACTCACACTCACACCCAAATATGTATTTACAGTCACACCCACATATATACTTACAACCACAACCAAATATATACTTACACCCACATATACACTTACACCCACATATGTACTTACACCCACACCCAAATATGTACGTACACCCACACCCAGATATATACTTAAACTCACACCCACATATATATATTTAAACCTACACCCACATATGTCCTTCCATCCACACCCACATATGTACTTACACCCACACCCAAATATGTACTTACACCCACATCCACATATATACTTACACTCACACCCACATATATACTTACACCCACGTCCACATATATACTCACAGCCACACCCACATATATATTTAAACCTACACCCACATATGTACTTACACCCACACCCACATATAAGAACTTAAAAGAATAAAGATATAAGAATTCAAAGATAAAAACACACGTGAGGAAATAGGCTCACGTCACTAAGTTGGCTTTAGTAACGTTCTCACTTTTTTATTAATCCCAGATAAAAAAAAACTCGTTTCTCTTTTATTACGAATATGTGTTTGTTTACATACAAAAGTGTTTTTTTATCTGGGTTTGTTATAAAAGTCTGGCACTAAAACGTACATTATCTGGAGAATTTCTATGTGTATACTTGCAAGCAGAAAGGAAAAACAATCTTCTCCTCTCTTCGTGTGCTCTTCTCTCTCTCTCTCTCATTTTATCTTTCTCTCCCTCTCTCTCTGTGGTTCTCTCTTACTTTCTTTTTCTCTCTCTTGTTTATTACTATTATTGTATATATATTTTTTTGTCTTTCTCTCTCGCTTTCTGTCTCTCTTCTTTTTGCCCGTCTCTCTCTCTGTATCTTTCTCTCTTTCTGTCGCTCTCTTTATATCTTTCTCCCTCGTTCTCTCTCTCTCTCTCTCCTTTTATCTTTTTCTCCCTCTCAATCTGTGGCTCTCTCTTTGCTTCTTTCTCTCTCTCTTTTTTTATCTTTTAAATCTTTATCTCTCACTTTCTGTCTGTCTTCTTTTTGCCTGCCTGTGTGTGTGTGTCTTTCTCTCTTTCACTCCCTCTCTTTCTCTCTCGCTCTTTTTCTTTTTTTCTTTCTCTCTCTCTCTCTCTCTTTCTCTCTCTCTCGTTCTCTCTCTCTCTCTCTCTCTCTCTCTCTCTCTCTCTCTCTCTCTCTCTCTCTCTCTCTCTCTCTCTCTCTCTCTCTCTCTCTCATTTTATCTTTCTCTCCCTCGCAATCCGTGGTTCTCTCTTTCTTTCTTTTTCTCTCTGTTGTTTATTGTTCTTTTGTCTTTCTCTCTCGCTTTTTGTCTCTCTTATTTTTGCCTGTCTCTCTCTCATAGTGTCTTTCTCTTTCTGTCGCTCTCTTTATATCTTTCTCCCTCTCTCTCTCTCTCTCTCTCTCTCTCTCTCTCCTCTTCTCTTTTTCTCCCTCTCAATCTGTGGCTCTCTCTCTCTCTCTTTTTATCTTTTAAATCTTTATCTCTCACTTTCTGTCTGTCTTCTTTTTACCTGCCTGTGTGTGTGTGTCTTTCTCTCTTTCTCTCGCTCTCTTTCTCTCTCGCTCTCTCTTTTTCTTTCTTTCTCTCTCTCTCTCTCCCATCCTCTTTCTCTCTCTCTCTCTCTCTCTCTCTCTCTCTCTTTCTCTCTCTCTCTCTCTCTCTCTCTCTCTCTCTCTCTCTCTCTCTTTCTCTCGTCTTTTCCGCCGAGGAAACGAGTGGATAAGATATCACCTCACGCAGATGAATAATTCTATTAATATAACTGCACTAATAAGACATATGGACGATACCTTTACTCTTTTTTACTCTTTTCCTTATCTAATATAATTCCACATAAACCCCGTATCTACAAGAATAAACAGAAATGTAATCCAACTTTCAAACAATGAAACAAATGACAGTCGTTCGCATTTAGGTGAGGTCAACAAGAGGCGTTGTACAGACACGCTACACCGGATACACAACCCTTAACATTT
>BOPN01005544.1:72500-77500 GCA_017312705.2 Penaeus japonicus
AGAATGGTGTACATAGTTCAAGAGGAGGGGATGGTGTACATGGATGGGGGGGGGGGGGGATGGAGGAAGGGGAAGGAAGTAAACGTGGTCAGGAGAAGGAGGGAGGGGGGATGTACGTGGACAGGGGGCAGGGGGAGGGGGTGCGTGGAAGAGGTAATTAGTAGGGGGGAATCGTTATTTTTCCTATCATTAATCAAATATTACGTAAGGGAATCAAGGAGAGGAGGGTTGCAGGGAGGGAGGGGGGTGGGGGGTGGGGGTGAACCAACCTCGATGGCTTATAAAAAAATTCTTATACATTTTTTTTTCTCTTTTTCATTTTCAACTTGGAATAAAATCTCAAAAACGAAGAGATTGCACAGGATGAAGACAAAAAACGTATACAATTCAAAGAAAAGAAGAGGTTTATTTTCTTGGAAAGCAAAAGCCTCTAATTTTGACATATACACCATATGTTATATACTTCTTTCTTATATAAACACTTATATAAATACTTATATAAATACTTAAATAAATTCATCCCAGTAATAGACGTCTAACCTCGGCCATTTTTTTTTTGTTCTATTCTTTGATCTTTATCTATAAAATTTTATATAATCATTTGTTAAAATCTTTAAGTTTATTTATTGCATGGTCTTTCATGACTTGTAGTATCGCTCTATATTCTTATAATTATTGAATAATATGTGTTTTTAACCCATTGCTCGTTAACAAAGGGTTTGTTTTATAGCAACATTTTATAACACATCATTGTCTAATCTCGTCCTCTCTCTCTCTCTCTCTCACTTTCGCTCACTCTCCTTCTCTCTCTCCTTTCCCATTCTTCTTTTTTTTCCCTCCTCCTCCTCCTTCCCCTCTCCATCCTTCTTATTCTTTCTCTCTCTCTCTCCTTTTTTCCCTTCTTCTTCTTCTTATCCTCCTCCCCACTACTTCTATCTTACTCTCTCTCGTTCTCCTTCCTCTATCTTTCTCCCTCTCGTTCTCCTTCTTCTTCTACTTATTCTTTCTTCCCCTTCCTCTCCTCCATCTCCTCCTCCTCCTCCACCCCCCCCCCCCCCCCCCCCCCCCCACCCCATCCCCATTCCCTTCACGGGTACCTCCGCTCGAGCTGGCCCTGTTACGGTACCTGTCACCGGTAACGCCCTATAATGGTCACTTTGGCATACATAATGAGCCGCCAAGGACACGTAAAGGAGCCAAATTACGTGTAAGTGCTGTCGCGGATGGCTCACCTGGGCTTACCTGCCTGGCTCATGCGGATAGCACTCGGATACTTAAAGGTTTAGAGCCAATTAAAAAGGGGGACGTGATTAATCTATTTTGGTTTTTGGTGGCGTCCGGTGGGATGGATGGATGGATGGATGGATACACATGGCGGTTCGCGATATCTAAGAGTAAAATGATGATGATGATGATGATGGCAATGATGGTGGTTGTAATAATGATAATGATGATAACAATTATAATAGTAATAATAATTATGATAATACAAATGATAATGATAACAACAATAGTAATAATAAAATCAACAAGGATAATAATGATAATAGATATAATGATAATTATAGTACTGATAACAATAATCCTAACAATTGTAACAATTACAATCATGATAATGATAATAATAATAATGATAACAATAATGATAATGACAATAGTGAGGATAAAACATAATGGTAATAATAATGATAAATAATAATGATAACCATAATAATAAAAAAATTAGATTAATGATAATGACCACTAATGATCATGATGAACATACGATTACCACAACTATACCTGCTAGTAATAATAGTAACAATAATATAACAATATTAACAATTCTAGAAATTAGAATGTTAATCCAATGACGATAATGATCATCATTAATGTTTCCCTCTATACAGTAACAGTAGTAAACATCTAATTATCTTTAAGAATTCTAAACATCCTCAGAAGTTATTCAAAATGATAATTCTTAATAACTTGATTAAATTATTAAATATAGCAATTATTTTGTTGCTTTCTCCCACTGGGTCATTTAGTTTCTGTGTCTGTTTTTTCCTACTTTATCAGGTTTCGTTATCTCCGTCTTTTTAATCGTTATCTTTAATGCCTGCCTCCTTACCCCGCCCCCCCCCCTCTCCCTCTCCATCCTTTCCCCTGTGTTTTTTAAGGTTTTCCCCATTCATAACCCCGGACTCTTATCTTTCATCTACACCTCCCTTCTTTCCCCCTCCTCTCCTTCTCTCCCTTCACCTCTTCTCCTCTTCCTTTAACCTCTTCCCCTCTTCTCCTCCTTCCTTACCCTCTTCCCCTCTTCTCCTCCTTCCTTACCCTCTTCCCCTCTTCGCCTCCTCCCTTCCCCTCTTCCCATCTTCCCCCCTTTCCCCTCCTTGTTTCCACCCCCTCCCTTCACCTTTCCCCCCTCCTTTTCTCCATCCCTTCCCCTACCCCCAACCCTTCCATTCATCTTTTCTTCCCATCTCCCCTCCCTTCACCTCTTCCCCCCCCCCCTTCGCCCCTCGCCCTCCCTGGTATCCCCCTCCGAATGCCCGGATGTAGGGGGGGGCGGGTTACTGGAGGTGTGAAGTCCCTGGGATGTCGCGGGATGTGTTAGCCCAAGGATGTCTTTTTTATCTTCGGCGCAACGTCTTCTACCTCTCCCCTTCCCTCCCTCCCTCCCCCTCCTCCTAGTTCTTTAATATCTCCCCCTCCCCCCCTCCTCTCCCCCACCTCTCCTTCCGTGCAGCACCTTGCAAATTCCCAGAGATAAAGGCGCTGCATCTTTTTTACACTGTTTCTTTTCTTTTCTTTTTAAGGTTTGGCATATTTCTTACTGTTCTACTAGTTTAACTTTTTAGATCTTTTAAAGTTTCATATGTAATATGTAGATTCGTTTTAACAACTATGCTCATTTATATATAATATATAAATATGCACACACGTACACACACACACACACACACACACACACACACACACACACACACACACACACACACACACACACACACACATATATATATATATATATATATATATATATATATATATATATATATATATATATATATATATATATATATATATATATATATATATATATACATATACACATATATGAACATAATTTAAACAAAGGCACATTCAAAAATATACAAAATACATACATACAAAAATACCCTCCCTGCATAACCAACCTTATAGCGAAACAGTCACAAAACCATACACCTTAAACATACACGCAATAGACACATACTACATAAACAGCACACGCACATACAAACATACTCAAACGACGAAAATAAGCTAACATATCACAGGATAAAACTCAAGGTAAATATAATCTTATGTCAGACGATCCATAGCAACCTGTCGATCAACTGCACATAATGGGTTTAATTAATTAGAAATTGTGTGATGTATAATACTCAACTACATAATCACTATCACATTAAGCTTGATAGTGGCGGAAGAGGAGAGGTTGAGGCAGGAGTCAGTGCGTCTAGAGAAAGGAGAAGAGAGAGAGAGAGAGAGAGAGAGAGAGAGAGAGAGAGAGAGAGAGAGAGAGAGAGAGAGAGAGAGAGAGAGAGAGAGAGAGAGAGAGAGAGAGAGAGAGAGAGAGAGAGAGAGAGAGAGAGAGAGAGAGAGAGAGAGAGACAGAGAGAGAGAGAGAGAGAGAGAGAGAGAGAGGGAGAGAGGGAGAGAGAGAGAGAGAGAGAGAGAGAGAGAGAGAGAGAGAGAGAGAGAGAGAAAGCAAGAGAGAAAGGGCAATACAAGAAAGAGGGAACGAGAGAGAGAATGAAAAAAGAAAGAGAGATAAAGAGAAATAAAGAGATATCGAAATTTGAGAGATAGATAAAGAGAGATAAAGAGAGAGTGAGAGAGAAGTGGAGAGAGAGAGAGAGAGAGACAGAGACAGAGAATGGGAGGAAGTGGGAGAGAAAGAAGAGAGAAGAAGTCGATCGAGAGATCTCTGACAAATGCTTACGGGCTCATTGAAATCAAAGTTTATTGAGGGAATTAATTTACATAACACCTGGTGATGCCAAGAGAGCAAAGTGGTAGGTTTTAGGTAGGGTACCACGGTCTTCTTAGATAGGGTGCCATGGTCTTCGTAGATAGGGTGCCACGGTCTTCTTAGATAGGGTGCCATGGTCTTTGTAGATAGGGTGCCATGGTCTTCGCAGATAGAGTGTCATGGTCTTTGTAGAGAGGGTGACATGGTCTTTGTAGAGAGGGTGCCATGGTCTTCGTAGAGAGGGTGCCACGGTCTTCTTAGATAGGATGCCACGGTCTTCGTAGAGAGAGTGCCACGGTCTCCGTAGATAGGGTGCCACGGTCTTCGTAGAGAGAGTGCCACGGTCTTCGTAGAGAGGGTGCCACGGTCTTCTTAGATAGGGTGCCACGGTCTTCTTAGAGAGGGTGCCATGGTCTTCGTAGAGAGGGTGCCACGGTCTTCTTAGATAGGGTGCCACGGTCTTTTTAGATAGGATGCCACGGTCTTCGTAGATAGGGTGCCAGGGTCTTAGATAGGGTGCCATGGTCTTCGTAGATAGAGTGCCAGGGTCTTAGATAGGGTGCCATGGTCTTCGTAGATAGAGTGCCAGGGTCTTAGATAGGGTGCCACGGTCTTCGTAGATAGAGTGCCATGGTCTTCGCAGAGAGGGTGCCACGGTCTTCTTAGATAGGGTGCCAGGGTCTTAGAGAGGGTGCCATGGTCTTCGTAGATAGAGTGCCAGGGTCTTAGATAGGGTGCCATGGTCTTCGCAGAGAGGGTGCCACGGTCTTCTTAGATAGGGTGCCACGGTCTTCTTAGATAGGATGCCACGGTCTTCGTAGATAGGGTGCCAGGGTCTTAGATAGGGTGCCATGGTCTGCAGATAGAGTGCCAGGGTCTTAGATAGGGTGCCATGGTCTTCGTAGATAGAGTGCCAGGGTCTTAGATAGGGTGCCACGGTTCTCGCAGATAGAGTGCCATGGTCTTCGCAGAGAGGGTGCCACGGACTTCTTAG
>BOPN01005545.1:20000-22500 GCA_017312705.2 Penaeus japonicus
TGGTTTGTTTGTCAACTTGGCGATAATTTGATTGTTAATCTGATAGTCATTTGGACAGGTTTGTTTTCGTTCGTTAGCAGAGGATTCATAAGTATGTAATCACGTTACGAGTTAATGATAATTTGTCCAACTTCCCCGGAACTTGCGATCTGCTTTTAAAACAGATTCAATCCTTGGCTTTCAGTGCTAATGGTGATTATAAGCGATAATCAAATGCCCTTCATTAATAGTTTATAGAGTATTTTTGTATTTGTAGACTCTTCCCGACTGCGTTCATACAAACACGAACTGGAGGGAAGGCGAGAGGAACTATTTACAAAGTTTACAAGCTTCCCTCCTCTTCCCTTATTACACACACACATATATTTCTAAATATACTTTTGCGTATATGTCTGTCTGTATATATATATATATATATATATATAGACATATATGTGTGTGTGTGTGTGTGTGTGTGTATGTATGTATGTATATACATATATATGTCTATCACACACACACACACACACACACATATATACTGCTACTGCTAGTCTGCAGCTAATATGTATTAAATGACACACCAATAATGATAGCCACTATGGAAATCAACACAATAATCTAATTATTATAATTCAATACAAACAAATTCATTGCGGCAAAGTTTTATGGAATAAATAACTTGCGACACCTAGACACCCGCATTAGTGTAGTGTAAAGTATAATACAGTTTTCGTCAGTTACCTGAGTTTATGTTTAAAGTAAATATGTTTTAATGTTTCTGTAAGGTTTCCATATATACGTATGCTTTACAATATACTAACGTTGTCGGTGAGCTTCACATGTGTAAATCAATGTTTCTTGCCTGACTCCTTCATTCACCAGCCGACCACGAGAGCCCTCTCTTTACTCCTGTATTCATTTTTTTCTTTTTATTTCTTTCTTTCATGGATGCATTGAAATTATTGTATTCACAAGACATAATTTTTAAAAAATTCTGATCACAATTATTAAAGCTAATCAATAGAGTTATTATAATTGTCAACGCTATTACTTTTAATATTCAAATGATATATTCCTAATCATCATTACTGTTATGAAGATAATGTCACCATAATATATATATATATATATATATATATATATATATATATATATATATATATATTTATATAATAAATATCATTATGAATATTATTATATTCTTGTTATTATACTGAATGCTACTATAGCAATAAAATTTTGTACTCAACAATACTCATAGGATGATAACAATGATATTGATTTGCTGATAATAACAATAGCAATCTGTATAATCCCAATCAATATATATGGCTGTCCTCGCGATTCAGTGTTACTTTAAATGAAGCCTCAAGTTCTGCTGATGTGAAACACAAGGCCGGTCTTCGCTTTCCACGGGTCTATTCCTACGGCAAACGGGTTTACCAAACGAGCATTCTTTGCATTTTTATGTATGATATCTGGGACTATGTGGATTTTCTTGCATTTTATTACATCTTATCCTGTAGAGTAAGTTAAAGTATTGTTCCTTGTGTTATCCTTCGTTCAACTTTTACAGATGTGCGAGAGACAAAAATCAAGACATTTTTTTCTTGCAATCTATCCGTTGATCTTAAGTTGGTGACTTCGTTTACCCTGAATTTCATGTTCAGTTTTTGTATGGCAGTAAGTAAAAACATTTCTTAATAATACATAAAATAAGTGAATAGATAAGAAATATGTACAATGCTTATTAGTGTCAGATTTGTCGAAGGAGTAACTTTCAGGAAAGAACTAAAATACGTCAAATGAAAACGGCCTTACACAAAAAATGGAGAGGACGTATTCAGAGCTGGCTCCGTAGCTGTGCAAAAATGCTTTAAATAGTTGCATATTCTAGTAGTAGTAGTAATAGTATTTTTTATTGATATTAGCATCATCACTATTCATATTATCATTACTATAGGTAGCGGTACTATGATTATTATCCTTGTTATTATTACTGACATTATAATTTTCATTATTATTACTATTATTATACTTATCATTGCCATTTCAGCATTAGCATCCCCATCATTATTATTATCACTATATCATCACCATCAACTGTTTGTTCTATAATACCAATAAATTATAAGCAGTCTTATATTATCAGATTTTTACCGCTATTTTACCACCCCCATCATATGATTGTCTTTATTGTAATGGCTTTTATTATTTATCAATACCAATATTATTGTCAATAAGATCGCGTGATAACGTGAACTTTTTATCACGTGGTGCCAACCCCTGAAATATTATGTGTCCTACACAGACACTAAAACTACCCTGGGGGATTCAAAATGAAAGGGTCAATTTTGGATACATCACTCCATCAGATTTTTTCTGCTCTCGAAGAGATCTCTGAGAAAGTTGAAGTATCATAGAACAAATCTCATGAATTCTAAATATGCCTTTATAAAGGCGTTCTTAAACTTATGTATCATATGTTCAGTTAAAAGATTTCTGTCCTCAATCTGTG
>BOPN01005545.1:37500-52500 GCA_017312705.2 Penaeus japonicus
CAAACCTGCGTCACCCAAGCTCTCGCCCACAGGAAAACCAAAAACCAACAAGGTAGACAATGCCAGCACTGAAGCTTCAACACAGGTAACACCTAAACGAAACTCTAGGAAAAAAACAAAACAAAAAAAACAAACAACTCGATCCCAACCGCCACTAGGAAGACACAGCTCAGCAGCAGGTGCAGGGTGCCTCTGCCCTTCCTACAAATTATATTTATATAATTTGTTATATTGTGTGTGTGTGTATACATATATATATGTATATATGTATATATATATATATGTATGTATATATGTATATATATATATGTATGTATATAGACGTCCCCCCCTGCTGCAGTAGTGCCACCAGTGGTCATTACAAAAACTACACAGGAGATTAGTAAGCAGACAGAATCCTGCCAAAATGCCGATGAAGAGGGTTATACCACTGTGCTTTCAAGAAAACAGAAAAGAAAAGAAAGAGGGGAAAGTCAAACACCCAAACCGTTGAAGGGAGCCGATCGTCCCGATACACTGTATCTCTATATCACCAGTTGCCACCCCGACACAAATGAAGAGGATATAGAAGAGCATCTTTCAGAAAAAAATGCAAATATATCCAGTGTAAAAGCTCACATGACAAAAAATACTATACAAGTTTCACAGTAACAGTTAGGAGCAAAGACATAAAGCCCGAACTATTTATAAACTCAGATGCGTTCCCAGACAATGTCAAAGTGTTCCTAAACAGAAACAAGTACAAAAACGATCGGAATGTTTGACCGCGCAAACCCGTCAGCACGGCCAGTGATTAAGTCACAGAACATTTTGAAAATAGAACATATAAACGCAAAATCTCTCCTCGGTCACCTTGAAGAAATTGTATTGTTAGTAAAGGAATGAAATGTAGTGTACTCTGTGTTAGTGAAACATGGCTCCACCAGAAAATGATAAGTAACATTATCAAAATTCCAAATTATCAAGTTTATCGATATGATGCAGGGCGAAGAGGAGGAGTATGCATGTTTGTAAGGGATACCCTTAAGTCAAATATGATATCAACTACAACAGTTAATAATACTGCCGTAGAAGATGTCTGGGTTACCGTACAAAGCAACATGCTTCCTTCCTTTATTATTGGTGCCGTCTATGGGCATCCCCACGCAAAATCTGAATCTTTTGAATATCTTGAAAAAGGTTTTAGAGAAATGTCCTTAAAAAAGAAATCACTTTTTATCTTAGGTGACTTAAATGATGATTTAAGTAAACAAAATGCTAAGTTAGCAAAAATTAATCAAGAAAAATAAACTAGAACAAGTGATCAATAAACCTATAAGGATTAGATATAATAATAACGATTAGATATCATTCTCCATACAGACGTCATTCCATGTCATGTTGCTGACCATGAACTTATTACGATGACGTTGAATATAAAGAAACAAAAACTTTTCGTGACTTCAATCACTATGACCCTCAGTCATTATGCGAGCTAATCATATCTAAAGAACCAACTCTATTAGATTTTTTATCAACTGACAATGTAGATACCCAGGTAACCATCCTTACGGAAGTGATAAAAAGCAGCATAGATGCCTCTGCTCCCTATGTGACAAGAATCGTCAGACGTCTCCCTGCTCCATGGATAAATGACATCAAGAGAGCCATTGCCGATAGGAATAATTCCTAACAAGCGCTCAAAGGAAACAGATTTGAGGCCGCCCTTCAAGCAATTCATAAAGTAAAAAAGAAAAATGTTAAGTCATTAATTCAATCGCCAAAGACTAATTATTTCATAAATAAATTCGCTGAACATAAAAACAATTCTAGTAAAACATGGAAAATTGTTAAAACATTAGTGCCTAACAAACAACACACAGATAATTACACAAATTCTTCACATAACCCCGACCATTTTAATAACTTCTTCGCACAAATGGGAAAACTAACTTATGAACAAACTATGGCCTTCACATTACATCAAAACATAGATCGGGCAAGGCTCATAACTGATATAGCTAAAATTCCCATAGACACAACCATTGATTTCGAGGGCTGCCAAATTAAACCAAGCTCTTCAGTAAAAAATCTAGGAGTACACTTCGACAGATATATGACGTTTCAATCCCATGTTGATAACATACATAGGAAGGTAATGGGAACTTTAATATATCTTAATCATATAAAAAATCAAATCCCTACAGAAACAAGAATCACGGTTGTACAAACACTAGCTCTGAGCATCATTAATTATTGCTTAAATGTTTGGGGCTCTACTAACAAAACCCTAATGCAGAAAGCACAAAGACTACAAAACTTTGCTGCAAGAGTTGCATTAGGTAATGTTAGTAAGTTCGATCACATCTCCCCACATATTATTCAACTAAAATTATTAAAAATTCAAGCCAAATGGAGCTATGATACATGTGTTTTCATTCATAAAATCATTCATGGGAATTATCCACAATGGATCCCGCCCTTACAAACTGTAGGGACCACATCAGGTGTTCGAACACGACGATTAAATGTATCAACCAAATGATGTGGAATTGGGTAAGGCTTCTTAGAAATAGGTGTTGTGGTTTCTAGTTTGATGACATGTTTTATACTAGAAGTATAACCAGGTTCATCCGAGAATACATCACTGAATTCTTCTATCAAAGTCTTTACATCCATTATCTGACTTTTATTCAGATCTTCACCCAAGTTCATATTCTCACAACTATTAGTTTCAAAGTACATAGTTTCACTTTCTTTATCACAAATTTCTTCTGTAACACAAAGTTGAACTATAGTTTTCTTTTCGATATCATTTCTTCTGTGATATTGTTTAAGGATATTGATATGAAAGAGTTTAGGCTTATTTCGGATATTCACAAGGTAATCCACTCCATTTTCTCTGCACTCAGTCACAGGATATGGTCCGCGCCATTGCATAATTAACTTATTGGTATCAGACGGCAAGAGCACTAAAACTTCGTCATTTACATTTAGTTTGTGATTCTTAGTTTTCACATCAATTTCGGCATTAGAAGCCGCTAATTTCGCCGATTCCTTCAGGCGTGATCTTAGTTCAGTCACATACTCACATAAACATTCTTTACATCAGAATTCAAATCATCATTTGACCATAATTCATGCAAGATAGCAAGAGGACCTCTTACAGGTCGACCATACAATAATTCGAATGGTGAAAATTTTAGAGAATCATTGGGGATTTCCCTATATGCAAAAGAATAGCAGGTATATACCTATCCCAATCCTTAGGTTTGTCAGTGCACAATTTCTTTAGCATAGATTTTAGTATGCCATTTAATCTTTCTACGGCTCCATTACACCTTGGATGATATGGGGTAGTATAAAGAGCTGTAACTGAGAGCAGTCTATTTACTTCTGCCATGAGATCGGATCTAAACTAAGTTCCTCTATCAGAAAGCATCTCCTTTGGAATTCCAACACCAGCAAATATTTCAACAAGAGATTCTGCAATAGTTATTGAATCGATTTTCTTTAATGGAACAGCTTCAGGGAATCTTAGAAAAAGGTTCAGCATCAACAGGAATAGATTTCATCGGTACACGACTAACGCTACCTTTAGCAGAGACTTTCTGGCAAATATGACAGGATTTATAGTAACGTTTTATTTCAGCTCCAACAACAGGCCAAAAGAACTTCTAATAAACTTTATAACTAGTCTTCCTATGAGAGATATGACCACCTGTTAAAGAATCATGGGCCAGGCTCAATACTTTGTTTCTGAACATCTCAGGAACCACAAGTTGCCTAGTGCCAATTTCATGAATGATTTTGCTCTTGATACATACTCGATAAATTAAATCTTTAAATATCTCATACTTCACAGATCGTGATTTTACTCTTTCTTCTTTCCCACTTTCTACTTTCTCTCTTATCGATTTTACGGTTAAACGGGATTTCTGTGCTTTAATCAAAGAAGCTTTGATTATTTCAATACCTACATCTGTAGGGCACTTGAGTTTTAAACCAACATCAGTCTTATTATTACTTGCTCTTGTTTGAACCACCATGGACATATCTGTAGGATGTTAATAAGAACTCTCGCTACATACCTTTGAGTTTTGGGTAGGAGTAAGGGATGAAGGTTTGTCAGGTACTTCGGTTAGGTCATGGGGGCTAGGTAGCTTGGGTAGGTCACAAAGGTCAGGTTCTTCAAGGAGATCACAAGGGTCAGGACTAGTGCATTGCCCCCCGCCCAGGGCAAAGGGTGTTATAGCAGCCCTAGCAACCACAGCAACCCCTCCAGTGAAAACAGTGACGACAGTGAAATGAACACAAACAGAAAAGCCATTTATCAGATAGGCAATATCACAATAGTGCTGAACACCATCCTGTGCTTCATTGCAACGAAAAAAGCATGGGCACGGATGGTCCTGTGTGATCAGATCAGGAAATTGTACAGCCCTGATGAGATCGATAACGCTCACAGTATTGTTTTAAACATATCAGACTCTAGAAAAACGAGAAACACAACCAGAGACATTAAACGGATGACGAATTTCATAGTGCATACCATGATCGACCAGTGCCTGAATAACAATAATATAGTGTTTGTTACAACAACGACAGACACTCCCGTCACTGATTGGTCCCCACCAAAGAAAACAGGTATTTCTACACCATTTGTGAAACTATTCCTTCATAAGAAACACCAAGATACACAAACCCATCCTGAACCCTCCTTCAGCAGTCAAAATCTTATTGAAAATAAGATAGACTTGCTGATCGGAATATTCTCGAACAACAATCTGCACTGAACAGTGTGATTAAGCAAGGTGTGCCTCCCCAGACGCAGGAATGCGGAGAGGAGGCATCCGTCACAACAACCTCAACCCCCTCCCACCACTCAACATCCGATCTCCCAACCCCCACCCATGACCAGTCCACATACGAACCTTTCCCATTTACATCACCTCCCCCTACCAGAATGTCCTCTACCTCCATGCCACAAAATAAGCACACTCAAAACCACTCCTCCCCTACACCTTCCTTGGCAGTATCTATAACCAATGCATCTTCTAGCTCTCCCTCACCTCCACCACCCTCTCCTGACACTCCATCCCACTCCTCCCCACCTTCCATGGCAGTATCCACAACCAATGCCTCTCCTAGTTCTCCCTCAACACCTCCACCCTCCCCTGACACCCCGTCCCCTCCATCCGTACCCACATCGAGCAAGCAGACTCGCGACCTTGTTGACAGGTCAGCCGCCCCCCGCCCGGCGCCACGCAAGCGTTTGCCGAGGAACGCCGAGACATCAACAACTAGTGTGAGGAGCGAAGCTTCTACACAAGTAACACCAAGAAGAAGTTTCGTTAGAAACACTAAAAGGAAGAATAATCAAAAACCTCTTCCACCCAACCGCAAATGGGAAGAGGCAACACATCACCACGTGCCTGGAGTCCCTGCCCCTCACCACCTCTCCTACTACACCACCACCGCTCGTCATCAATAACTACGTAGAACGAGCGAGTTACATCAAACCCATCAGCAAGACGAGGAAGGTTTCGTCACCGTTACCTCGAGAAAACAAAAAAGAAAAACAAGGGAGGAACGCAATACAGCAAAACCCCTACAAGGTGCCGACCGTCCCAAGGTAGTATATTTATATATCACTAGCTGTCATCCGGATACAAACGAAGAAGATATTGAAGACTTCCTCGTTAGTAATTTTGACAGCATATCAAATGTTAAAGCCTTCAAAACTAAGATAAAGCACATGAATATTATTCAGCTTCACTGTTACTATAAAGAGGCAAAGAAATCAATTCAGAACTTTTTATAGAATCCGATGTGTTCCCTGACAACGTAAAGGTTTTCTTAAACAGAAACAAGTACAAAACTGAGCAGAATGTTTGACCGCGCAAAACCGTCAGCGCGGCCAGTGATTAGGTCACAGAACATCTTAAAAATAGAACATATCAATACGCAATCTCTCCTCGGTCACCTTGAAAGAAATTGTATTGTTAGTAAAGGAAAGAAATGTAGACATACTCTGTGTTAGTGAAACATGGCTCCACCAGGAAATGATAAGTAACTTTATCAACATTCCAAATTATCAAGTTTATCGATGTGATGCAGGGCGAGGAGGTGGAGTATGCATATTTGTAAGGGATACCCTTAAGTCAAATAGGATATCAACTACAACAGTTAATAATACTGCCGTAGAAGATGTCTGGGTTACCGTGCAAAGCAACATGCTTCCTTCCTTCATTATTGGCGCCGTCTATAGGCATCCCCATGCAAAATCTGAATCTTTTGAATATCTTGAAAAGGTTTATAGAGAAATGTCCTTAAAAAAGAAATCACTTTTTATCTTAGGTGACTTAAATGATGATTTAAATAAACCACATGCTAAGTTAGCAAAGTTAATCAAGAAAAATAAACTAGAACAAGTGATCAATAAACCCACAAGGATCTGAAAACAACTCGTCTTTATTAGATGTAATAATAACGAATAGATTAGATACCATACTCCATACAGACGTCATTCCATGTCATGTTGCTGATCATGAACTTATTACGATGACGTTGAATATAAAGAAACCAAAGCGACCACCGGTTACAAAAACTTTTCGTGACTTCAATCACTATGACCCTCAGTCATTATACCCGACTAATCATATCTAAAGAACCAACTCTATTAGATATTTTATCAACAGACAATGTAGATACCCAGGTAACCATCCTTACGGAAGTGATAAAAAGCAGCATAGATGCCTCTGCTCCCTATGTGACAAGAATCGTCAGAGCGTCCCCTGCTCCATGGATAAATGACGACATCAAAGGAGCTATTGCCGAAAGAAATAATTCCCAACAAGCGCTCAAAAGAAACAGACTTGAGCCCGCCCTTCAGGCAATTTATAAAGCAAAAAAGAAAAATGTTAAGTCATCAATTCAATTGGCAAAGACTAATTATTTCAGAAATAAATTCAGAGAAAATAAAAACAACTCTAATAAAACTTGGAAAATTGTTAAAACATTAGTGCCTAACAAACAATACACAGATAATTACACAAATTCAACACATAACACCGACCATTTCAATAACTTCTTTGCACAAATTGGAAAACTTACTTATGAACAAACAATTGGCACCACATTACATCAAAACACAGATCAGGCAAGGCTCATAACTGATGATTTCAGACCGCAACCAGTAGACATGAAACTATCATCCTAATAAAACAACTTCGCGAAACAAATGCGGTGGGAGCAGACGGTATTGCTCTGCGCTTTATTAAGGATAGTCTACCGGTAATCGCATTTTATATAACGATCATCATTAACACCTCACTGGTAACTGGTGTTTTTCCGTCGCTTTGGAAACATGGAATTGTAACACCAATTTTCAAGTCTGGGGATATAGACGACATGAATAATTACCGCCCTATCACAATACTTCCAGTATTATCTAAGGTACTTGAAAAAGCAGTGGCAATTCAATTGATGAATTTCCTGGAGACCAATAACTTATTATCTAAAACTCAACATGGCTTTAGAAATAGGTTATCCACTGAAACAGCGTTGCTACAGATTACTGACCAAATTTATAATAACATGGACAACAATAAAGTAAATTTACTCACTTTGTGCGATCTTTCTAAAGCTTTTGACAGCGTCCATCACAAATTCTTCGCAACAAATTAAGAAACCATAGAATTGATACCCATTGGTTTGATAGCTATTTAAATACAAGAACACAATCGGTAAAAATTAATGAAAATATATCATCAACTGTAGTTTATTTCGGTGTTCCACAAGGATCTATATTAAGCCCGATCCTATTCACAATTTTCATTAACGATTTATCAACCATAGTCCATAACTGCCATCTAATACAGTACGCTGATGATTCTCAATTTCTCCACTGTGACTCAGTGAACAACTTAGAGGCATTGATAAGAAACACACAAGACACTCTTGTTAAAGCAAAACGATATTTTGATAACAATGGTCTTAAAATAAATCCACAAAAAACGCAATGTATCTTCATAGGTAGTCGGCAAAATTTAGCTAAAATTCCCATAGACACAACCATAGATTTCGAAGGCTACCAAATTAAACCAAGCACTTCAGTAAAAAAGCTGAGGCTGAGAATCCTCCAGAAGAGCAACATATTGACGTCATCGAGGATGTTGCCTGTGACAGAAAAACCTAGACCAAATGAACCCGCAACAAAAGAAGCCAACACCCCCTTATGACCGAGTATTCGGGGTAAGAAATATCTGTCTGTCTGTCTGTCTCTCTCTCTCTCTCTCTGTGGTGACGCTGACTATATACGAGTAAAAACATAACCAATCCTATATCATTTCCAGTACGGAAAACTGGTGGACTTTCTTGATAAAAAAAAATATATTTTTATTCAGGTTGGATGCTCCAAATATGGGGACACGCGTCTAAACCGCCTAAAGGCAGTAAGTATGCAAAATTCATTTTTATGGTAATGACAGCTGTTATGGTGATAAATTGTTTTGAATTTCTTTAGGAGATACTGGTTTTATTTTATCAAATTACTTTTTTTTTCAGCATGCCCACAGGAAGGCGGAAAAACTGCAAAAGCCGGGCACTCCGATGCCCAAAGTTCACAAGCACGGCACTGCGATGCCGACAGGTCACAAGCACGGCACTGCGATGCCGACAGGTCACAAGCACGGCACTGCGATGCCGAAATTTAAGTGAGTTTGCTGGCCGATCACTAAGGTAAGAAGAAATGCTGAAGTTAGAGTGTTAGAGGACGGGGAAAAAAAGGGAGAAGAGTGAACGAGATTTGCAATGGAAAGGGAAGGTTAAACGGGTAAAGAAAGTGAAAAGAAGGAGACAAAAGGAAGGGGAGGAGAAGGAAAGAGAAAGGGGATATGCCTGTGTGTGTATGAGAGAGCTGGCATGATGCAATATTTTAATGCATTATTTGAAGTTAGATATTCGAGCTCTTTTTTCATATTCTCTCTCTCTCTCTCTTTCTCTCTCTGTCTTTCTCTCTCTCTCTCTCTCTCTCTCTCTCTCTCTCTCTCTCGCTCTGAGTCTAGCCGCCGTGGTGAACGGACGTGTTTTTGCCTCCTCTCCACCGCCGCCAAACAACTCAGCAAACCATGACACCTCGTGGTCCCGCACAGTCAGAGGGAAATCTGACCACCCTCCCCGGGTCAACGGGGGCCAGCCAGGGAGCTTCCCCGGTGCTTCCTCGAGCAGCTAGCTCGAGCTCTAACCCCCAGAGTGAAAGGGGACCCTTGGCCCAGGGTATCGTGCCCCCTTCCCAGGGTAATGGGACCTCTGCCCGAGGAAACGGGCCCCTTGGCCTTCTGGGTCAAGCTGCCCCCGCCCACGGTGATGGGCACCCCCAACAGCAACCAAGGGTAAAGGTTGCCCCCCGCCCAGGGCAAGGGGTGTTATAGCAGCCCTAGCAACCACAGCAACCCCTCCAGTGAAAACAGTGACGACAGTGAAATGAACACAAACAGAAAAGCCATTTATCAGATAGGCAATATCACAATAGTGCTGAACACCATCCTGTGCTTCATTGCAACGAAAAAAGCATGGGCACGGATGGTCCTGTGTGATCAGATCAGGAAATTGTACAGCCCTGATGAGATCGATAACGCTCACAGTATTGTTTTAAACATATCAGACTCTAGAAAAACGAGAAACACAACCAGAGACATTAAACGGATGACGAATTTCATAGTGCATACCATGATCGACCAGTGCCTGAATAACAATAATATAGTGTTTGTTACAACAACGACAGACACTCCCGTCACTGATTGGTCCCCACCAAAGAAAACAGGTATTTCTACACCATTTGTGAAACTATTCCTTCATAAGAAACACCAAGATACACAAACCCATCCTGAACCCTCCTTCAGCAGTCAAAATCTTATTGAAAATAAGATAGACTTGCTGATCGGAATGTTCTCCGAACAACAATCTGCACTGAACAGTGTGATTAAACAAGGGTATTACCTCTGAACGCAGGAATGGAGAGGGGAGCATCCGTCTAACAACCTCAGCCTCCCACCACTCAACATCCGATCTCCCAACCCCCACCCATGACCAGTCCACATACGAACCTTTCCCATTTACATCACCTCCCCCTACCAGAATGTCCTCTACCTCCATGCCACAAAATAAGCACACTCAAAACCACTCCTCCCCTACACCTTCCTTGGCAGTATCTATAACCAATGCATCTTCTAGCTCTCCCTCACCTCCACCACCCTCTCCTGACACTCCATCCCCTCCTCCCCCACCTTCCATGGCAGTATCCACAACCAATGCCTCTCCTAGTTCTCCCTCAACACCTCCACCCTCCCCTGACACCCCGTCCCCTCCATCCGTACCCACATCGAGCAAGCAGACTCGCGACCTTGTTGACAAGGTCAGCCCTTCCCCCGCCCGGCGCCACGCAAGCGTTTGCCGAGGAACGCCGAGACATCAACAACTAGTGTGAGGAGCGAAGCTTCTACACAAGTAACACCAGAAAGTTTCGTTAAAAACCACTAAAAGGAAAGAATAATCAAAAACCTCTTCCACCCAACCGCAAATGGGAAGAGGCAACACATCACCACGTACCTAGGTCCTACCCCCTCTACCACCTCTCCTACTACACAATCACCACCGCTCGTCATCAATAACTACGTGAAACGAGCGGAGACACATCAAACCCATCGGCAAGACGAGGAAGGTTTCGTCACCGTTACCTCGAGAAAACAAAAAAGAAAAACAAGGGAGAACACCAATACCAATAAACCCTACAAGTTACCGACCGTCCCAAGGTAGTATATTTATATATCACTAGCTGTCATCCAGATACAAACGAAGATATTGAAGACTTCCTCGTTAGTAATTTTGACAGCATATCAAATGTTAAAGCCTTCAAAACTAAGATGACACATGAATATTATTCAAGCTTCACTGTTACTATAAGAGGCAAAGAAATCAATTCAGAACTTTTTATAGAATCCGATGTGTTCCCTGACAACGTAAAGGTTTTCTTAAACAGAAACAAGTACAAAACCAAAATAAGAATGTTTGACCGCGCAAAACCGTCAGCACGGCCAATGATTAGGTCACAGAACATCTTAAAAATAGAACATATCAATGCACAATCTCTCCTCGGTCACCTTGAAGAAATTGTATTGTTAGTAAAGGAAAGAAATGTAGACATACTCTGTGTTAGTGAAACATGGCTCCACCAGGAAATGATAAGTAACTTTATCAACATTCCAAATTATCAAGTTTATCGATGTGATTGCAGGGGCGAGGAGGTGGAGTATGCATATTTGTAAGGGATACCCTTAAGTCAAATAGGATATCAACTACAACAGTTAATAATACTGCCGTAGAAGATGTCTGGGTTACCGTACAAAGCAACATGCTTCCTTCCTTCATTATTGGCGCCGTCTATAGACATCCCCATGCAAAATCTGAATCTTTTGAATATCTTGAAAAGGTTTTTAGAGAAATGTCCTTAAAAAAAAATCACTTTTTATCTTAGGTGACTTAAATGATGATTTAAATAAACCTGTGCTAAGAAGTTAGCAAAGTTAATCCAAGAAAAATAATAGAACAAGTGATCAATAAACCCACAAGGATCACAGAAAACAACTCGTCTTTATTAGATGTAATAATAACGAATAGATTAGATACCATACTCCATACAGACGTCATTCCATGTCATGTTGCTGATCATGAACTTATTACGATGACGTTGAATATAAAAACTAGCAAGCGACCACCGGTTACAAAAACTTTTCGTGACTTCAATCACTATGACCCTCAGTCATTATGCGAGCTAATCATATCTAAAGGAACCAACTCACAATGAATATTTTATCAACAGACAATGTAGATACCCAGGTAACCATCCTTACGGAAGTGATAAAAAGCAGCATAGATGCCTCTGCACTCCTATGTGACAGAATCGTCAGACATCCCACCTGCTCCCATGGATAAATGACGACATCAAGAGAGCTATTGCCGAAATAAATAATTCCCAACAAGCGCTCAAAAGAAACAGACTTGAGCCCGCCCTTCAGGCAATTTATAAAGCAAAAAAGAAAAATGTTAAGTCATCAATTCAATTGGCAAAGACTAATTATTTCAGAAATAAATTCAGAGAAAATAAAAACAACTCTAATAAAACTTGGAAAATTGTTAAAACATTAGTGCCTAACAAACAATACACAGATAATTACACAAATTCAACACATAACACCGACCATTTCAATAACTTCTTTGCACAAATTGGAAAACTTACTTATGAACAAACAATTGGCACCACATTACATCAAAACACAGATCAGGCAAGGCTCATAACTGATGATTTCAGACCGCAACCAGTAGACGTAGAAACTATCATCCTAATAATAAAACAACTTCGCGAAACAAATGCGGTGGGAGCAGACGGTATTGCTCTGCGCTTTATTAACCCCTTCACTCCGAGTAGGAGAAAACGCTCCTCGCGCCGTATCCGAGCTGCCGGCGCGCGCCAAATTTTAAACGTCGCTACTGAATATGACAAGTTTTAAGCCAAAACCTCTACAAGTTTATAGCCAAAACCTCAACATAATCATCATGTGTTATATATCAAAATATGCATAGTTAACCTCTTCCCCCATGGGCATGTGACAAGTTATTTACATGGATTGGGAGGAAGATGGAAAGAGTGACCTTGGTGGGAGGCCTCACTCAAATAACCAAAGAAAACGATTGAAATAGTATGGTAAACTAATCATAATATGTTTTATATTTTTACATAATGTTCCATAAATAAATAATAAAATGATTGCTAGCAGGGCCCATCAGTGCCTCCCCAAGTATAAGCAAATCCCACTCTTATGTAATAAATTAATAATAATGAAAGTCAAGTAATATATCGTATCATATCCGACCTCTATTCTGAAAGATCTCGTACAGTATCCGGAAGAAAGAAAACGCAATTCCACCAGAACTGAGCCATGACGCAGTATGCGCGTCCTCGGATTATTTTTGAAACTACGATGACGCAAATATACGCGTCATCGTGTCGAAGGGTTAAGGATAGTCTACCGGTAATCGCATTTTATATAACGATCATCGACACCTCACTGGTAACTGGTGTTTCCGTCGCTTTGGAAACATGGAATTGTAACACCAATTTTCAAGTCTGGGGATATAGACGACATGAATAATTACCACCCTATCACAATACTTCCAGTATCCTCTAAAGGTACTGAAAAAGCAGTGGCAGTGAATTTCCTGGAGACCAATAACTTATTATCTAAAACTCAACATGGCTTTAGAAATAGGTTATCCACTGAAACAGCGTTGCTACAGATTACTGACCAAATTTATAATAACATGGACAACAATAAGGTAAATTTACTCACTTTGTGCGATCTTTCTAAAGCTTTTGACAGCGTCCATCACAAAATTCTTCATAACAAATTAAGAAACCATAGAATTGATACCCATTGGTTTGATAGCTATTTAAATACAAGAACACAATCGGGAAAAATTAATGAAAATATATCATCAGCACAACCAGTTTATTTCGGTGTTCCACAAGGATCTATATTAGGCCCGATCCTATTCTGATTTTCATTAACGATTTATCAACCATAGTCCATAACTGCCATCTAATACAGTACGCTGATGATTCTCAATTTCTCCACTGTGACTCAGTGAACAACTTAGAGGCATTGATAAGAAACACACAAGACACTCTTGTTAAAGCAAAACGATATTTTGATAACAATGGTCTTAAAATAAATCCACAAAAAACGCAATGTATCTTCATAGGTAGTCTGACAAGAAATTTAGCTAAAATTCCCATAGACACAACCATAGATTTCGAAGGCTACCAAATTAAACCAAGCACTTCAGTAACTGAGGCTGAGAATCCTCCAAGAAGAGCAACATATTGACGTCATCGAGGATGTTGCCTGTGACGAAGAGCCTGAACCAAATGAACCACCAACAAAGAAGCCAACACCCCCTTATGACCGAGTATTCAAGGGTAAGAAATATCTGTCTGTCCCTCTCTCTCTCTCTCTCTCTCTCTCTGTGGTGACGCTGACTATATACGAGTAAAAACATAACCAATCCTATATCATTTCCAGTACGGAAAACTGGTGGACTTTCTTGATAAAAAAAAAAATATTTTTATTCAGGTTGGATGCTCCAAATATGGGGACACGCGTCTAAACCGCCTAAAGGCAGTAAGTATGCAAAATTCATTTTTATGGTAATGACAGCTGTTATGGTGATAAATTGTTTTGAATTTCTTTAGGAGATACTGGTTTTATTTTATCAAATTACTTTTTTTTCAGCATGCCCACAGGAAGGCGGAAAAACTGCAAAAAGTTAACAGTATAATTAAATACTTAATGATATAAGTAATCAATAACCAACATTTAAATACCATGCAATTTAGCAACCCTTTACAATCACAATGTACTCAAAAATAGATGAATAGATCCTCTCTGGTTCCGGGATTATCTTACGAACCGAGTTCATTGTGACAAATGGATAAAAGGGTATAAATGAGACTGAATTGTTTCACAACAAAAGAGATAAATTTACGCGGTTCGAGTTACCCCGTCTTCAGAACTACATATAGTTCTGAAGACGGGGTAACCCGAAACGCGTCAATTACATCTCTTTTGTTGTGAAACAATTCAGTCTCATTTATACCTTTTTATCCGGTCATCTTACGAACAGATCAGACCCAACCAGTAAGGGTCAAGAATGTTGTATCCACTCCCAGAAATGCTATTGGTGTTCCATGCTATTGGTCGCTTTGTAGTTCCGTTTGCAGATGACACTCAATTACGTCTGAGGTTTTAATGTATTTCTGAAATACAGCAAGTATTTTATCGACTAGCAAATTATACTCTCAAAAGATTGGTCTATTACTGAATAATTAAAAAAATCAATGTATATCATGATTTCATGGCACTTATAGCACAACTAAAGAATGACACTGTTTAATGCTAATGG
>BOPN01005545.1:55000-60000 GCA_017312705.2 Penaeus japonicus
GAGAATAGGAAACAGGGGAAAGAGATGAAAAAGAAGAAGGAGGGAAAGAAAGACAAGACGACGAACAAAGAGACGGAGAGACAAGATGAAGGAAAGAGACATATACGATAAGCAGAGAGACAGATGACTAAAATAGATAGACGGGAAAATAGATAGACAGGCGGAAGGGCAGGAAAATAAACAGTCGTTTGGCAAACTAAGTAGACAGATAATCAGTGAGGGAGTCATAATGGCAATAGTAATAATGATGATCATGTTGATAGTGGTAATAAGAACAATGATGACAATGACGTTAATGATTAAAAAGATGAAGATGATAATGATACAAATAAAAATATCACTATGTGACATTTTTCCTTGGTAGTGTGCGTTACTTCTCCATTGAAGACATAGAAGCATTGAGTAAGGCCATCGCTTCCTCCAGACTGCTTGTGTGACCAGGGTAATGAAATTGACAAATGAACCTTTTTTTCTGTGTAAAAACGGCCAATATTTGTACATTTTTTTCTAGGTCGGAATGAAATAAATGAATGAAAATATACATGAACTTTTACTAACGTTATACAAAAACATGTACCTGATTAGATAGTTTTTTTTTTAGACTATAATGTAACTCACTTTCATTTATCAATCCTCAAAATTAGTCTCCCATCAGGTTCTCGTTAAAGCCACCTTGGTTCACAGCTCATTCTTGACCAGAGCCTTAGCCAGCTCCACATAATGTTCGGCCTGTGCTTGCCCGCGAACCACTAGGACAAAGCTGCCTCAAGCTTCTTTTTCCCTCCTCCTGAGCTTCTTGGGGAATTCTGTGCACTCCAGGAACTTTCTCTGTGGTCCAACGAAGACGTCGGTTTGACCTTTGCCTCAAGCAGCTTACGGAGGAAGCCTTGAAAGGTACTCGAAGGTGGCATACTGCTTATCAAGAGCTGTGAGAAATCGTTTCATAAGACTCCATATTATTTGCAAAGATGGATCATTATAAAATTAGTCTTAATTGAATATAGGCCTCCATTCTTTTCGTTCTCACTGCTAAAGGATGTGTGCAATGGTATCGCCTTGCAACCACGTTTAATATGCACGGTAACGCACTTTCTTGGCGGAAGATAATGACTGAAGGATGAAGCGTGGAAGGGAGCGAGAAATCAAGTACCTACATGGAACACTGTATTAGATTAAGACTATTGATAAATAGTGAAAATCGATATCACTGGTTCATATTAGATTAATCCATGATCTTCACGATGTTAGACTCCGTCGAAGGGGAGTTGAAGGCGGCCATGATGAGGGGCCCGTCAGAAACATTCACATCACCTGCGACCGTTCTTCATTAAACGCATCTGCGCTTTCAAGATATCACGGGCTGGGTGGAGGTAAATCTGCGCTTTCAAGATATCATGGGCTGGGTGGAGGTAAATCTGCGCTTTCAAGATATCATGGGCTGGGTGGAGGTAAATCTGCGCTTTCAAGATATCACGGGCTGGGTGGAGGTCAATCTGCGCTTTCAAGATATCACGGGCTGGGTGGAGGTCAATCTGCGCTTTCAAGATATCACGGGCTGGGTGGAGGTCAATCTGCGCTTTCAGCATGCCTGGTTTCGAGGTAATTGAATTAAGTCTCAGTCTAATGTTTGGGCCACTTTCAATCCACATGAAAAGTTCATAATAGTCTAATAGAATAGAGGGTCACTCATAACTTGAATATTTAACACAATTCAAAAGGCCTTTGGTAAGAGAAATGATAAGAGCAATGAATAGTGAGAACATAAGAATGTATAGTTATCTGTAGTGATATATTGTCATTAAACAAGCAAAAAAAAAAACTTTCCCCCGACCTTATACTAACGTCTTTGTAGAACATCATCTCACAGCTGACCCACAAATATCAACCTCTTTCTAAAATCACAAATGCAAAAGGAGAGAGAAGGAGAAAAGCCTAATCTGGGATTCCTCCTTCCTCTTTTCTAACAAGATATTGGGTACGTAAGGATGTGCCAATCAAGAGATGCATCGTCTTTGTTTGTGGCTAAAGACGTGTTGAAACGAAACAAATTATCACTCAAAGAATAGAAATATTAGGAAAAAATATAAAACTGAAATGAAAGAAAACATTATGCTCTAGCTTAAATATATTGGAATTGTCAATTGCTTCAAAGTACTCATCCTAGTGCTGGAATATATTGAAAATATTGAAAAAGCAAATTATAATGCTAGTTGATAATTGAAATGAATAAAATGCACTAATAGATCGTTTCTCTAGTAAAGCTGAGACTTAGATTAGGTTTCATATCCTAGCAGCTCTTGCTTGGTATACCTGAAAAGATCGCCTGCTTGCGTTGCGTAAAGGGGAATATTTGCAACAAATCATAATTGATGACATTATGTTGCGAAATATTTTACAGTGGGAACAACACTTACATGAGGCTCGCATGATACTCTGCCTCCCCCGGAGAACTCGGTCCGTTGTGGCTAGTGCTGCCTGGTAGTGCGATGTCGTGTCTCGGTCCCAAAAGTAGAGATGAAATGGTAACTTAGTGAAACCAACATTTTGGAAATAGGTCATTTGGAAAGTTCATTTCCCATGTCGCTTGAGCTACATCTGAGGAGAAAAAGGTCAGTTTTCATTCCTATAATAGGCACAAGTAATTAGGAAATAACACTTCGTAGGTCGAAAAGGTGAAGTAATCCTTAAGATATTATAATGACAATGATAATAATAATTAAAAAAAACACGATGAGAAGGAAAATAATGACAGTAACAACGATGATGTTATTTATTGATATCAGTGATAATGACAATGGTAATAAAGGTAATGATAATGATAGTATGATAAGAAGAATGAAGATGACGATCAATATGAACATAATAATAATAATAATAGTACAGAAAAATATTAATAAAAATAAATAATAATAAAAATAGTACAGAAAAAGTAATACTGATAATGATGGCAGGAGTAATAACAATGTTCATATTGATGTTATGGATGATAATAATGAGGATGACGGCGTGGGTAACGGAGAGAGAGCTGGCATGTAGATTCATGTGTGCGTAAATGTCTCGCGTGAGGTTGTGACGTCACAACAGGCGCTTGCGATGTCAGCCGAAGAGTGGCGAGTGCGGGGACTCATTCCCAATCGCTAAAATGGCAAGCGGTTCAGGAAAGGCCTTGATCTGCTCTTCAATGTGCAATGTCATGTTCATTTCTTCTTTTTTGCACTGTTCTTTTTTTCTCCTTTACATTTATTTCGAGAGTGAGGGGGGCCTAGATATTTAAAAAGGCATTCATAGTTGATATTTATAAAACCAGTAAAACGCAGACACAAGGTAGGCAAGATAATGAATCAAATAAAAAGTGGAACTAAAGCTCAGACAAAAACTGCAGATAAAACAAAACACAAACACAAGAAAATGACAATAAACCAACCGGAAGGAAAGTACAAATTAAACCAAATCTCAAAACCTCACCAAGGATTTATGAGCAAGAGGCATCGGTCTTAGAAATGACTTGCTTATTGACCACAAAAAGTCTTCCCAATACCATACGAACAGAGCACTTCACAGCCACTTATCTCATCCGGGGTTTTGTCAAGCACGTCCTGTCACCTCAACAGCACCCAGGGAGCTCTTCCATGTGCCCTCTGCCTCCCTCGTCAACTCCTTGGCGGTTCTCTATGATGATTAAACATGGAAATGAAGTGAAAAGGAAGCTGAAAAAAATACGAAAAATGATACGAACGTTTTTATTTCTTCTCATTCTGTAATCAGTCTATTTAAAAATTATTTCATCAAAGAAATAACGAAAAGAGGGGATAAGCTAATATTATTTTTTTAATCAAATAAAAGATACAAAGTAATATAATTCCTATTCATATCTTGGTGTTTATAACAGGAAGGAAAATTGAACAACGAGCACCATGTTAAGACATTTGCCTGAAAAAAGAAGACATCAGTGGAGTGGCTTTCGGAGAGGCCCGATTGCAGAAGATCCTGTGACTCCTTGTGGACTGAGAGAGCCGCGGGAAATGCTGCTTAGGCCAGGATTGCAAGCCGATGTTGCAGTTGCTGTGGCAGTCGTAGGGGCGTGTGGGAGAGCGGAGTGATCACAGGGGCAAAAGGGGGTCTCCTGGAGTGGCCGTGATGACTCTGGACACATTCCTCGTCCCTCGCTCTCTCTCTCCGTCGCCTCTCTCGTTCTCCTTTCTGTTCTCTCTCGCTTTCGTTCATTCATTTGTATGGAGGGGTGGGGGGGGGGGTGAATGGACGAATATAATAATATCTTAGCATGTTGAGATATTATAGAAATAGAGATAATTGTAATGATGAGGTGACGATAATAATTATGATGAGGATGACACTGTACTAATATCAGAATGATGATAGTAGTTATGACTATGCGACAATAACAACAATTGTAATAACGATGCATCAATAAGAATCACGTTCATAATTTAATTCTTCGATCGCCACAGCACGTCGCAACACCCCACCCCCAACCCCAACACCCAACCCCCACCCCCACCCTCACCCCCACCCCAACACCCACCCCCACCCCCATCCCCACCCCCAACACCCCCCCTGCAATCACACCCTCTCTCACCAATAACGCGGTTAGGTTGCGATCACCGAAACGCCAAAGTTGATTACCTAATTACGGCCAACCTGACCCCAGTTCTCCCGCTAATGAGGGGTAATTATGTCCAAAGGAAAGAATTATTTGGGTCAATAATGATTAGGACAATGGATGGGGCTATGTGTGTGTGGAGGGGGGGGGGGGTATGGTATGGTGTTTAAACTGGTGATGGTGAGAATGGTGTCCATAATGAATCTTATAAAAGTGGAAACTGATAACAACAACAAAAGCAGTAATGATAATGCTGATAATGAGAGTTCTTATTATCATTATTATTATGATGATGATATCAATAGTCATAACGATGATAGTGATGATTATGATAATAATAAGTATATTAATAATCATAATAATGATAATAGTGATGATG
>BOPN01005545.1:82500-87500 GCA_017312705.2 Penaeus japonicus
CCCTTGTGTTCAGGGAATCTCAGGGTAAGCTTGTGTTTCCCCGACGTGTTATAATGCGTACAAAAAAAGTTGACAGACAATATTAGAAATAGGTAAATAGGGAAGAGGTCCTTTGTGTTCAAATTGTTTCTAATACTATAACTATAAAAAAAAAAAAAAAAAAAAAAAATAGTGCCAGTAATGACCCTTATGGTAATCTACTTGTTACTGTCTCCATGTAGAATGTTTAACTCTAAAAACTGTGCTCAATATATATAAAACCCTTCATCTGTTCGAGGAGGTTCTCATTAACTTCCTCTACATATTCCCTTTTCCATATCAGTTTATTATGTGACTGTTAAATGTCTTTTTGAAGTCCAAGTTTATATATTTTAAGGGGCGGTTCACCCTCTGACACAAAAAAAAAGAAAAAAGAAAAAAGTATAAGGTCTTTGAACTTGAAGTTTTTTCAGGGTATAGCCAAATTATGAATGTCGATTTTAGATTAGCAAGAAAATGTGGTATGTCATTCCGGCCTACGTTAAGACGTCATAACGTTTTTCGTTACGTCACAGCTTTCTGTGGTGTTATTTTTTGTCGTTGAGACACCTGCTTCTACATGGAAATACTCAAATACGATGCGAAGAGCGTGTAATTTAGTTGTTGTTGTTGTTGTTTTATTTGCAATACGTAATGAGTTATCGAGGTCGTAAGAAGCATGTTTGCGCGACGTCGCGCCGATCGCTATTATTTCTTCAATAAAATTTCCTAACACTCAAGTTTTTCACTTTATCGAAAAAAAAACGAAATTACACGATGAAGGGATAACCAGTATGTATCAACATGAACGTTTACAAGAAGTTTTGATTATTTTTAAATGTTTGAGAATTTTTTTAATGTCAAAATTTTTAGTTTTGAGATACAGGCGTTTAAAGATTTCAGTACAATGTAACGTAGCTATTTATTTCACGATTGGCATTACTTTCACACACAAAGCTCTCTGACTCATATTGACACTATACACAACGTATCAACTCGTAATTCTAATATATAGTGCATAAAAAAAGAAAGACAAACACTACCGACTCACCATGGTGTCGTGTCCAGAAGTGCCTTATTCAGCCTCATTTATGCGCTTTTACTGGCGAAATGCCTCATTGCTGGGGTGTCTTCCCACTACCAAATCCTTGAAGATGACTTTTGTTTTTCCAGCAATGAGCGCCTTCCCTCTCCTCATTGACAATGCTCACCAAACAGGTGTAAACAGGTCCACCGCCGCAATCCCGGGCCCGTATGTTTCACCTTCGGCTGCTTTCTTCTCCTCTACCTCCTTTGCAATTTCAAAATATGTCTTCTCAGATAGTGGATGCATGTTGACATTAGCACAGAAATCAAGCACTCCATGATAACCACTAGATGGCAAGGTGGCTTTCACTGTTGTAGTGTGCAAGTCATAACGATTAGTTTCTACATTCATGACTACATTCATGACTTCACTAGATCTTTTCACTCCACCACGTGAGGTACACATCTTTTCCTTAGTGTTGCACTGACCACACTTAGCAACAAAAGACTTTGTCATGCCTTCAACACGACCTTCTTTCACTATCATTTTGTCCCCGCACGCACAACGAGCAAATGAACGCACCCCCCCCCCCCCAGCAGCTTGTCTTTATCAAGCAACAAAAACTCCCCCAGTGTCAGCTTCAGTGGCTTCAGGACTAGGAGAAGTAGTGCTAGTAGAAGCAACAGGAGGCGTAATTTCGGACGCGGAGGTGGTCCAAGGTGGGCGGCGATCGTGTCGGTGGTGAGGGCGGCGGTCGTGTCGGTGGCTGCTGCATGGCCAGCTAGCGATACTCTCCGCTCTGCAGCCTTCTTGTTCCTAATTTTCCACATTTTTTAAAGCTTTTGCCTTGGTGTAAGTGGCATGGTGATCTTCTGTTGAAGTTGGAAAAGGGTCGCAACAAGAAATAATACCGCTAATATGAACCAACGGTGTTTATTAGCATGGGAAGCCAAGGGCTGCAAGATGCATGCTGAGTGTGAGAGAGGAGAGCCGCCGATCGAGTGGCGGGTGAGGTGATTGTTGCTGCTAGATGTATCTAGAATTAATCAGACGGAAACACAGAGAAAAACAAGGAAAAATGAGCACAATACAGAAGCACATGGGCCGTCCTCGAGCGCGCCCTTTAATTGGTCACGCCCCTCGGACCTTTAAACGCCACGTGCGCGGCGTAGAAGCTTCCCGGGATTTAAATTCGTGTCCCTATATGTTGCTACATATATGTACACTTTTAATCCCCTCAAATCTCAATTTCGATATTTTTCATATATTTCGACTATATCAGAGGGTGAGCTGCCCCTTAACCAACCTTCTCGCTCTTACTGTATCTCAACTATCGTAAAAAAGAGAAAGGATAATCAGGACCTGTCCTTCAATCATTTATTTTGGATGTTTGATAACATCTCGTATTCTCAATTAGTTCAACCCATTGATTTCTTACTATCTCTTCTAGCAATTTACATATTACTCTTGTTAGGCCATAGTTCAGAAATTTTGATTATCATCGCCCATGTATAGGGGTGATGTCCGCCGGATTCCTTGTTCTTTGTATCTTCCCTTTACTTACGGTGTTTTGAATTATAAAGAGCAATGGTAGACCGAATTGTTCAGCGCATACTTTGAGAATCAATTGGATATGCCATCCGGTCCCTCCTTTGCTGTTTTGCCTGACCCTTTCTTGCACGCAATGTAGCCATCTCGAAACTGATTTTGAAATTCAAGCAAGGACCCAGACTCTATGTTCAATTGTCTGTGATTGTTCGATCATTTTGTCGGTTAGACCTATTGTTTCCCTATTGGAGCTATTATTATCATGTGACAGTATTGCCTTCTATCGATACTTTTTTGTATTTCCGCGGGGGAGGTTGGCGCATGCGCAGAGCCGATATTTTTCAGTCAGATGTTTGTTAAGACGGTGGAATCATCTCTCCCGTTAATCGTTTTTAATTATTTTCAAAATAATATATCTCGGTTATTTTTCGTTTCCAGAAGAAAAGAGCTTTTATGGGTTACGTCATAATTAAAGCTACGTCATGCCCAAAGGTTTGTTTTTTCGCTTTGTGTGGTTGCGTCTTTATCCAACAATACCTCAGATTCTTTGTTTCCTCTTTCCTGAGTGTGGCATTCTTCATAGACTGAATTATGGCATTGAATTTCCTTTTTGTTTCAAAGCAGATTCTTTATCAAAGACCGATTTATTTTTTTATTTTTTTTTCATCTCACACATTTTTCTTTAGCATGGACAGTGTTCTCACTCCAAGGGCAATAATCTGCACTTCGCTATTAGTTTCACTAATTTGAGAGAAGCTTTGGTTGTTTAGTACATTTGTTGATAATATCTTTCTCGAAATCTTTCTTGGCATCTCATGGCCTGAGCTCACTTATTTTTCCCTACTTGAAATCTTGCATAAGCTGCATGTGGTCTGCTTATGTCTTCTGAATCTTTTTCTTGAAAGCTGTTTGTTTGTGGTCCTTCGTTCTTCCCTTTGTTCGGCATTCCGTTTCCGGTCTGGAAGTAGACTTGTCTGGTTTGGAGACGCCACACCCACAAAATGAACTATCATATTTCTTTTCTTGAACTATGATCATTTTTGTTTTTAACTTTTGTAAAATTTGCGTGTCTTCCTTGCTTGAATTTTCTCTCACCCAAATTTTCTTGCATTCTGCATGGTTGGTCAGGTTTTTAGATTGCTTAGTCGCATCCCCATTTTCATTCCTGGCACTACAATGACATCTTTCTCTAAGAATTCGGGATTCAGTGCCTCTCCAGTCAACCTCTTACCCTCAATGAACCTCTGACGACCATCTGCCGAGACCAAAATAATCTCATTTCTACCTACGTCACCTTTGATCTGTTCTTAGCATGTTGTTTAGCGTTTTGAATTCTCTCTTCTTAAATGTGCTTGTTTGTTGAGTTTTGGTCCTACTGCTTCTTCTTCATTCAATTTTCTATTCAATTTAATTTTCTATTTTCCATTAGGCCTTCACCATATCGGCGAACGTTGCTTTGGGTCTGTCTTTCTTCCAAGCTTTCAGTTTTTTTTGTTTTCCAATTATTTTTCAATCTCCGTGACTTTTTCGCGTCCTTAGGAAACTACTTATTTTTTTGTTGTTGTTGTTTTTTTTTTTTATCCTTCGTCTTATCATGTTCTAAGTATTGCTTGGATTCGTCCATTTCCCTTTCCATTTGCTTGTTACTCAGCTTTCGGTTGAGCTTGAGGTCAGTATGGCCCTCAACCAGTCGAATTAACGAGGGCCTCGAGACCCGCATTTTTTCTTGTAGCATCATTTCCTTTGTCTATCTGAAGCCTCCTACACACACAAGTACAACTATTTACAGTGCGGTGTCGCTGGCCCTTAGTCGCTGGCCCGAGCGGGTTGTGTAATGAACTTTAAACTTTTACGAGATACATGGCCAGCAGACTAGGTTCCTCCCATCATATTTTTCCTGTTTTAACAACTGGTATGGAGCTGATGACTTGACCCGTGTGTGAGTGTGTGTTTGTGTGAGTGTGTGTGCGTGCGCGCGTGTGTGTGTGCGTGTGTGTGTGCGTGTGTGCGCGCGTGTGCCTGTGTGTGAGTGTGTGTGTGCATGTGCGTGTGTGTGAGTGTGCGTGTGCGTGTGTGTGTCTGTGTCTCGAGGGAGGTCACTTCCCCGTCAGCTAGCGGCGCAAACAACATGTTTTCGCAGGCTGACCGTCGAATATGAGTCCGCCCGCCTTTCTGGCCGGCGCCGAAGGGGCGAATAACAGCTTGGGTGATTGGAGGAAAAAGTGAGCGATCATAAGGACATTACAAAGCTGGTGTTTTGTTCCTTCGTCATTGGTTCATCAACAATCTTATTGTTTGAGTTGTCTGTTGTTGTTATCAGTCGCAGTATTACAATTCTTTAATGTTATTAGTTTCATTTCAGTACTGTTATTGATATTATCGTTTTCCCTTTGTTGTAATTATTAGT
>BOPN01005547.1:7955-10455 GCA_017312705.2 Penaeus japonicus
TATATATATATATATATATCAGATATGTATATATGTTACACTGTTTCTTCGAATTTTATTTTGGGATTCCCATGAAAAAAGTAAAAAGAAAAGGACAAAAAGATTACAGACTTATTTGTGCGCCAAGTTCAGCTCATTTTTTTTTCTTAAAACAAGATACCGAAAAATGCACTGGCGACGGTTTTCTTTTTAGTGGGAATAAAAGACAAAAGAAATGCGATCCCGGTAATCCTACTCTCTCCCGCATTCTGAGAATTTCAGTAACTATAAATAACGATGTAATGAGATTCTACAACTGCGGTGCTAGAGCCTGACTCGAAGTCTGCCTGTCTTGTAATCTGGAAAGTTTAGTGCTTGGAGTTATATCATTATATGCGATAACTCTGCTTATTGTCTGTATTTGTTGCTTTCTGTGATTTAGATCTCCAGTATCTATTAATTGCTGTTCCCGTGGAACTTTATTTAGGGATGATGGCAATACGTCTAATAAGTCTATTGTGAAATTTGCAAAGGCCACTTCACTAAGGGCGGTATTACGTGTTGATGCAGCATGTGATTTAAAGTAAGCGATAATTCGTATTCTTTCCGATATTTTCCTAAATATTTCCAATATGTTGATTTTATGTGAGTCGAGTAGTTAAAGGATATCATTTTTTTTCAGAAGGATATGAAACAGAATCGAATGAATCGCCAATCTATTTATAGATTATGCGATTCACTCACCATAAGATAACATCTTTTATCCATATCTTAATAAGATTATGGCCAAAAAGAATGCTCATTAAAGTGAGCATTATCAATTCTCCGCATATCTTATAAACATTAACTGACCGATGAATCTTCATAAAACTATTCTGACTAATTTGGTGTCTCCCAAGGCACTGTTATTGGGTCTACTCTGTTTAGTGGACTATTTACAAAATTGTTCTAAGTTATTCAATCCGCATTTTTTGTACATATAAAAAACAGTATCATAGCTTGTAAAGTTAACTATGATCGTCCTTCACAGAGCACACCTGTTTATAGAACGTATTTTCAACTACGCACACGATAAATAGCCTACACATAAGCAGAGTAAAAGAGTTCTTTGGACACCAGCACATATGACACTATACAAATAACATGTGGTATGAGGAAGGTTATACCGAAACGCCATCCGAATCCTAAAAAAACAAAACAAAAAAAAACACGGCCTCTAAGAAACAACCTTAGAGAACATAAAGCAATACATATGTTCAACTCATATGTGAAAACGGAAAAAATCTCCCCTTGACCAGCCGGCACTCACTCGCGGCTCACTTCCTTAATCATATTATTGTCAGGGATGGGGTTTCTTTGTACATTTGCACTTACATAGAAATACTAGTATATGCTCTAGCGGGCATGTGTGCGTTCGTGTGAAATAGAAAAAAGTGTGTGTGTGTGTATATATATAGATATATATATATATATATATATATATATATATATATATATATATATATATATATATATATATATATATATATATATATATAACAATTTACCATAAAGCGAAAAATACCAGCCACGTACTTACCGCAGTAAAGAGCTCAATTCATCCAGCTTTCCTGCCGCACCCATTTCAGCCGCGATTCGAGATAAACTGTTTCACGAATTCAATCGGTTTCGCATCGATCTGCGTTCGAGCGACTGACCAGCGCCTTCATCTGGTCGCCAGTGATGTCAAATCTCATTTTTTTTCATGATTACCTCGACAAGACTTCCGCGGTTGGGTGTACAGCTGACCGGAGATTTTTTCTATTCATTTATATAAAAATAAATATATATATATATATATTTTTTTTTTTTTCATTATTGGGGGTATTGGTATTGCATTGGTGTTGATATTATCATTTTCATTCTTCATAGATTATTTGTTGTTTGTTAATGTTGATTACGATACTTATAATGAGGATGATGCTATTGATGATGATAATGTTTTACACATCAATAAGAATGATAATAGTTATAAAATCAAAGATGATGTCAATAACGATAATATATTAAATGACAATTATAGTAATGATAACGCTATATAATATTATGAATATATATATATATATATATATATATATATATATATATATATATATATAATATATATATATATATATATATATATTTATGTATAAAAATAATATATATATATATGTATATATATATATATATATATATATATATATATATATATATATATATATATATATATATTTATGTATAAAAAAAAAATATATATATATGTATGTATATATGTATGTATATATATATATATATATATATATATATATATATATATATATATTTATATAAAAATATATATATATATATATATATATATATATATATATATATATATATATATATATATATATATATATATATGTATGTGTGTGTGTGTGTGTGCGCGCGCGTGTGTGTTGTGTTGAGTATGTGTGTGTGCATACAAGAAAGAAAGGCAAGAATACCAATAGCAACAAAG
>BOPN01005547.1:40455-45615 GCA_017312705.2 Penaeus japonicus
TATATATATATATATATATATATATATATATATATATATATATATATACATATATGTGTGTGTGTGTGTGTACAAACACACATAAATATATATATATATATATATATATATATATATATATATATATATATATATATATATATAGGTATATTGTGCGTGGACATCCATATCTCTATATCTCTATATAGCCATCTATTTATATCTATATCTATCTTTCTATTTATCTCTCTCTATATATATAATCTGTGTGCGTTTATGTAATGTGTATATGTGTATATGTGTTGTGTATGTGTGTGTATGTGTATGTGTATATGTGTGTGTGTGTGCATGTGCGTGTGCGTGTGCATGTGCGTGTGCGTGTGCATGTGTGTGTGTGTGTGTGCGTACGTGCGTGCGTGTGTACGTGTGTGTGTGTGTGGCACAGCCTGTTTCAGCTATTTAGAACCAGCTCATTTGGTCCTCAAAAGTGAATGATTACCGCATGTCCCAGATTGCCTATCTGTAGTGTAAGCGCTCCAGCTTCTATGGCAGTGGTTCTCAAACTGGGTGCCGCGGCACCCTGGGGTGCCACGGACAGCGCCTAGGGGTGCCACAAGATTGCCATGAATTTTGTCTTGGCTAGATCGTTTCAAGGTACATTTGTAAAACAGTTTGTAGCAGTCTGCTTATTTGCTTATTTGACTATCAGTGATTATCATGCCTTTTTTTCTTCTTCTTTTTATGCTACTTTGCATTTATAACTCTTAAGTTAATCTAATATTCTGAATCTAATTCCACTGACGAGTTCTATGTTTGGGCATGTACTACAGTACATCATATGTTAATTTGGGTTTGAGTACGGATAATAATTTTAAATCATTAATTAAAGTAATTCAAACAGGTACAATTTTATATCAGAAGTTAATTCATGTGAGGAGGGGTGATGGTGAAAAAGGGGTGCCACAGAAAGGATTATATAAATTCAGGGTGCCATCACTGAAAAAAGATTGAGAACCACTGTTCTATGGTGTAAGCGACAGATATAACCTTTTCCCCCTGGATGAGGACACGTTGATACTCCCACTCCTATAAGTAGAACAACAAACGTGGCTGAGAGGGGAAAAGAAATCGCCAGTATTGGTCAGTAGTAACGTGTAATCTCAACCTAGTTTGGTGGAGTGTGGTAGGATTTCGGGTTGTACGTTCAATATTGAAAATCCGTGTGTCACCATACCATAATGGGTAAGGAGCAGTTGGTATCTGCCATATATGTCACATTAGTTCATATATGAAAAATGTCCAACTCAATGAATCCTTAAATAATTATTTTCTAATAGAAAAACAATAGCAAAGTGTCATGAATGATGTTCGTAAAGATAGAATTAATGATACTGTCTTACTGAATCATATGTAAGCTTTACGTCCCGGATGTTTATGAAGTCTTAACGTTCTGATCACTAACCACACACTGGCTAATATCCAGAGTCATCTGTTTACACAATAGTTGATGTCAGTTGAGCAACAAGATGGGCTTAAATTGCTGCTCCCTTAGGCAACCTCGAATGGGTAATATGCTCTTTTTTGTCTAAAAAATCAAACTGATATGGATAGGGTATAGCAAACTACTTAGTTGCATATGTGTACAGTGACCAGTTCATAGTGGTCATATCCAAAAAATGGATATGATTGACATATTTTTTTCTTCTTTTTTGCCATATTAGGAATCTATGATAAGCTATCAAACAATCTAGCAGATCTACATTACAAATGTTATTGAATTGTAAAAAAGCGTTAAATAGGTCATTATAAATTGCGGATCATATAAAAATAAAAAAACTGTAAGTCATGGAATGGGTGTGTGCCAGTATCTGTAGATGGTTGATGGGCTCTCAACTTGGCTCTTCCAGCTGAGACATCTTGCTACAATGAGGGTCTTTATTGTTCCAAAACTTATGGGGTAGAACACCCATTAGTGTCTTTGTCTTCATAATACAAGCTATAAGTCTACCAAATTACAAGCAGTCTTGTAAGAGATACTTGGTGTATGTTCTTCAGATAAATTTGAATCACTATTATATGAATTTAGTTCATATTGGTTCTCAAATAGTACCTGTAGACTTTGAATGAAATGGGTTTAATTCATTGCGTTATGATACAGAAAAAAATCAAATGAAAAAAGAAGTAAAAGTACCGGTAATTAACTAACCGGTGTGCTATATCTGCAACATTAACACGGGTAGCCATTATGGGTGAACTTTTTAGTATTCATGTATATTCATATGATTAACTGAGCAATGATAACAATCTGAAAAAATAGTTTTTTTTTGTTTTTTGTTTTTAACAGGGGTGATTATACTACTACTAATAATAATGAAAATGATAAAAAATAATAAAAGTGATGATAATATGATAATGATGATAATAATGATAATGATGATAATAATGATAGTAATGATAGTGATCATGTAAGGCCATCTGTGTTTTGTTTGTTTTTACGTTTACTTCATATTACTCGCTTTCGCTTAAGTTTGCCCTTTCACTCCTCCCTTTCCTTTCAGCCCAGAGAGATTTGCGAGAACGAAGCTTCGCCCGGGCTATATGCACAAAGGCGGCCTCTGTCAGTTATGCGTGCTGATTCATCTGATCATCATCGCTGAATGCTGATCGAGGCGGTCGGATTGCCAGAAGGCGCGCCAGTGGCATAGAGGTAAGCAGGATGCATAATCGTCTCCCTGGCCCGGTGGCTGGCGTCTGTGGGCCCTGTCTGAGGAAGCGAGTGTGCTTGCAATCCAGCTGATAGTGCATCCGTCCTTTCATCGGCGATTCACTTATAAGTATTTTTTTCGCTTCTTCTTTGAGTTCCTTATCCTCTTATACTATTTTTGATAATTATTATCTTTTTTTTTATCTTTAATTTTGAATTCATTTTCCACACCTTTTAAAGAAATATTCAGTTTATACATTATTTCTTTATTGTCTTTTTGTTTTCTTTCTTTCTTTTTGTCTATTTCATTATGACTGGATTTTTTTTTTCTCAGTACACTCTATTCTGCGAATGATCAAATGTGATTTTGTAACACTTAATTTGAATTTCCGCCCAAGTTTTATTTCTTATAGATGGATATAACATGCCTTATGACGTCACAAAGGCTATAAACAAGTCGTGTTGATCGGGAAATACATATACTCTCAGAAGGACAACGGCATTTTCCTAATCTCCTGTGTGCTTTATTTAATCAGCCTGTCGGTGGAAGATTCGGTTCATCGAAACATCACATCATCGTAAAATTCAGGCTAAGTTATGTTTCCTGACTGTAATTCTTGTTCATAGGAATTAGACGTAATTTATTACTGATTTCAAACATGAACCATTTATTATAGATTATACATTACATATATTGCATTATATACTAAAGAACCTTAAGCAAGATATTCTTTCACTGTTTTATGTTTGTTTTCATATAGAGCAACTTGATTTTCTTAAGATGATCCTTAAAACCTAATTCATTATAAAATAATGAAAAGCCTTAGCGCCCAACTAAAATAAAATGATAGTAATAATGATAAGAAGAATACTGATAAAAATGAAAATAGCAACAATGATAATACTAACAGTAATAAGGATAACAATGATAATAGTAATAGCTATCTTAGTAATAAAAATGGTAATACAAATATTTATACTAATACTAATAATAATCATCATCATCTTAGTTATACGGCAATACGATCTGCGACAAAATATACATACATGTAAGAAGAATAAATGTTATTTTCTATCGTAGATTTCCGGGCAACATTATTCCATTTTCCAGGAGACAGAGTACACGCCCTTGACAAAAGAAGCAACCCTCTTATCGTCTTTTATCACGTTGCACTGAGTCCGTGCAAAGGAAAGAATTGCAATTTCCGATTCAAGCCCAGTGTATAGAAGGGATGCAGTTTATGACACACTAAAACACGCCTTCTTACACATATGTCTGAGCGCACGTAACCACTCACAAAATCACGCACAGACACATATGTGTATATTTATTTATATATATTCATATTCATATATCTATATAGATGTTTGTGAATATGTACATATATGTATATATATATATATATATATATATATATATATATATATATATATATATATATGTATATATATATATATATATATATAGGTATATTGTGCGTGGACATCCATATCTCTATCTCTATATAGCTATCTATCTATATCTATATCTACCTTTCTATTTATCTCTCTCTATATATATAATCTGTGTGTGTTTATGTGATGTGTATATGTGTATATGTGCTGTGTATGTGTGTGTATGTGTATGTGTATATGTGTGTGTGTGTGCATGTGCGTGTGCGTGCGTGCGTGTGTGTGTGTGTGGCACAGCCTGTTTCAGCTATTTAGAACCAACTCATTTGGTCCTCAAAAGTGAATGATTACCGCGTGTCCCAGATTGCTTATCTGTAGTGTAAGCGCTCCAGCTTCTATGGTGTAAGCGACAGATATAACCCTTTCCCCCTGGATGAGGAAACGTTTATACTCCCACTCCTGTAAGTAGAACAACAAACGAGGCTGAGAGGGGAAAAGAAGTCACCAGTACTGGCCAGTAGTGACGTGTAATCTCAACCTAGTTTGGTGGAGTGTGGTAGGATTTCGGGTTGTACGTTCAACATTGAAAATCCGTGGGTCACCATACCATAATGGGTAAGTAGCAGTTGGTATCTGCCATATATGTCACATTAGTTCATATATGAAAAATGTCCAACTCAATGAATCCTTGAATAATGATTTTCAAATGTAAAAAATGATACCAAAGTATCATGAATAATGTTAGTAAAGATAGAAATAATGATACTGTCTTACTGAAATATATGTAAGCTTTACGTCCCGGATGTTTATGAAGAAACTGTCTTAACGTTCTGGTCACTAACCACACACTGGCTAATATCCAGAGTCATCTGTTTACACAATAGTTGATGTCAGTTGAGCAACAAGATGGGCTTAAATTGCTGCTCCCTTAGGCAACCTCGAATGGGTAATATGCTCTTTTTTGTCTAAAAAATCAAACTGATATGGATAGGGTATAGCAAACTACTTAGTTGCATATGTGTACAGTGACCAGTTCATAGTGGTCATATCCAAAAAATGGATATGATTGACATATTTTTTTCTTC
>BOPN01005547.1:56912-61912 GCA_017312705.2 Penaeus japonicus
ACATGATTCTCTCTCTCTCTATTTCTAACTCACTCTTTCTCTTTCTCTCTGTCTCTCTCTCTCTCTCTCTCTCCTATTCATCCATATCCCATTCTGTTTCTGTCTCCCTAATCCCCTACCTATCGGCGTAAATATTTATCAGTCCATCTACCTATCACGCTCTCCCATTCTCCCTAAACTCAAATGCAATCAAATGCGTAGAGCCCAGCCGGCAAACAGACCTCTTCACAGTCTCCGTAAAGTTGGCACAGGCACAACGAGGATGCGTTCACTGCATCATTTGCAACAAGAAATTTGAATTATTTTCCATTCAAGTAAGTCTGGCTTGTGTAAATGACCCTGTTCGCAATGCGTTTACATTAGCTGCAGCCACTTCGACTTGCTTCACACACCTGCGGGGAGGGAAAAAATACTTAATGCATAATAAGAAAGAAAAAGATTAAGACAGACGAAGTCTAAGCTGAAGAAAGGTTGGGATTATGTGCATAATGCATATTTATCTGTATGTATGTATTATTTATACATACAAACACACACACATACATACATATATATATATATATATATATATATATATATATATATATATATATTTATATATATATAGATAGATAGATAGATAGATATAGATATAGATATAAATAGATAGATAGATAGATACACACACACACACACGCACACACACACACACACACACACACACACACACACACACACATATATATATATATATATATATGTATATATATATATATATATATATATATATATATATATTTACACATACACACATTACACACACACACACACATGTATATATATATATACATATATATACATTTATGTATACATATCTATACATATATCTATATATCTGCTTGTTCATCTGTCGCATGCATGTATGTCCTCACACACAAACATTTAGAGCCAAGAACGCAAAATATGCATGAATGTGACAAAAAAATAAAAATAAATAAATAAACAATACACAAAAGAAGTGACGTGTTTCTTATTGCCATTCACTCTCGCCTTGTATTTCGTAGAGACGAGTCGAACAGACCGCCTTCAAAACTGCTGTTACTCTCGACTCATCATAAATTGCTTTCCGTAAGTAACCAGATCTTCTATGGAGAGTTTTTTTGTCTGTCTTTGTCTTTCGGGTTGACCTTGAATTGCTTGGCTGTCTCCAGTGTTGCCTTTTGTTTTATTTTTTAAAGATTTCTTGTTTGACGATATGAAATATTCACATATCTAGCCATTGCGGATGGGTACTTTGTCCACATACACGTCTATGTCGATGCAAATTATTCACCCTTCAGCAGTAATGGCATAAGGGCGAAGATAGAATGAAACACAAGGAACTGCCAAACAGCACATTCAAAGAGGCGAGTTAGTGGCTGACGCTAACACTGACTAGTCAGATTTTTTTGTTTGTTTGTTTTGTTCTGTTGTAGCTCCACGGCGGCCAGACTGAACTTCTTAACTTCAGTGTTGAATTCCTGACATAGCTGGCAATTCTTCGACCGGGTAACGTTTTTGCCTCCTGCAGCTGCGGTCTTAACGACCCCGCATTTCCTTTTTTTTCTAGAAATTATAGTTTTTTCCTCGAAACTTCGTTAGTTGTATTCTATCCAAATCCACTTGAAACTTGCTGTGCTACCTATATGTGGTTATGTGGCTTTCGGCACTTTAGTTATATCCTGGTAAGATAGAGAGGTTGGACTGGTCCTTTGTTTAAAGATAATAGCCAGAGAGGTCTTAAAGACCCAGCTAAGATATACGCGAGGGAGACTTGTTGGCCTTTGCCAGAGGACCACGCCAACAGACGCGGAAATTTGAACTTCCACCTTAGAGTCACCCAGCTTTTTCCCGCACGCTCTCATTGGCTGACGTCCTTGCGCTGTGATTGGTTGACGTCAAATGCTTTCTTTGATTATCCTAATGAAAGGGTAAACTAGGGTAAATTCTAGAGTATCTCGATCATAATACTTTCACTGATTATGAATAGATATATTCTTGCTTATCGAAGTAGCAGACGAATTTCAGCTATGGAGGGCGTGGCAGTAACATTTACCTTTAGGCTGGCTTGTAAATATTTGTTTTGTACTTATATATGCATGTATGTATATCTGTATATATGTATATATATGTATATAGATAGATAAATAAATAGATAGATATACACTTATACATATATACGCATACATATATATGGATCTTACCTATCTATATAGAGATATATAGATAGGTAAGATGCAGTATGTGCGCGCGTGTGTATATATGGATGGATGTATGTATGTTTACAAATATTGGTGTAGTATTATCTGTGTGTATATATACATATACATATATAACACACACACACACACACACACACACATATATATATATATATATATATATATATATATATATATATATATATATATGTATATATATATATATATTTCATATAATTCTGTTAAGTTATAATCCTAGTAAATTATATTCCTAGGTGGATGTAAAACCGTTCTATCTGTATAGTTTTGTAATCAGATATTCGTACGTATGAATATTACAGTAATCATAACAACACATTTTGCACAGTTGGTGTTTTGTGACAGCGACAGTACATTATTATCAGAATCATTATCATACTTTGATTTAATCATCAGAAGCAAAACAATAGCCATGGGATATTACAATTAGAAATGAAGTATCATAATAAAAAGAAAATCTGTATTATTTGTTTAGGAGAGATAGCATCGTCCACCCCATACGTAAATGAAACTGGTGACAAAATACCACGCCTTTTATTTTGTGTATAAAACCTGAACGTAATGATATTTGGTGCTCAGTGAGTGTGGTATCGTTTGTTTGGTGACCAGGTTGACTGTTTGAATATTTATTCCGAAATTCTAGCCACCCGAGTGCAGATGATGAATATTTCACAAATGCTGAATGAACCGTAAAGAGTGTGGATTTATTTAGTGTTTTTATTTTTACTTATTTGTTTATTTATTACTTATTTGTTTATTCATCTATTTATTTATTTTTATTTTTTATTTTATTTAATTATTTTTTTTTGTATGCCGATTTCTTTTGGTTAAGGAGGGTAAGGAGGGCTCAAAGTCACTTATATTTATCATAAATATGGAACCATTAACCTCGTAAATCGGTAAATCAGCCCCGCAGCCGAAGTTTAGACATCAATACAGACTTAATCGGCAATGCATCTTCGCAGACGAGGCAATACTTCAAATTTAAAGGTATCTTCCTCTCACGCATGCGCACTTCGCTGCTGATAGATAGTTCCATTGTAAACTCTTTCCGCGAGAATCATGATGTGAACGAAGACTTAATAACTTACGGGCAATGAACGATCGTTTGCAATGATAAAGAGGACAGGAATAGCATTCAGTAACTAGAGCAAGTGTGCCGATAAGATTGTGTACGATTATGATGATACAATTAGAAGGATGATGATATTAGTAACATTGATAATGAATAAGCATTATTACAGTGGATGTTGTTATAATCGCTGTTATCATATTCCGATGTTTCGAGGATCAAAAATCTAGAATAAGACAATATTCGAATAAATAACAGAGAAGTAAACAAGATAACACACAAGGTAGATAAATCAATAAAAGCACGGTACACCCATAACGCAATGAGTGTAGTATGATTAATGGTCATGTGGTACAATCCCGAAGTTCTCGTCCTTGGCAAAACAATCTCTTCGGCAGGATCTCATGTCCTTCCTCATGTTCTTCCAATTGTTCCAGTATGATTCACTTATCCTCATGCGTACATCAATGACGATCGACAAAGCAGTGAGTCAAATTCACAGTTTCGTGAACGAACTCTTTGTGGAAAGTTGTGTCTTAAGGGACGACTCTCTCTACTATTGGAGAAAGTATCGCCTTTCCGGTTCTCCACTACCACCATATAGCCAATTACGGGACTCTCGTTGCTATCTACTAAACCAAAGACCAACAGACTGAAGCGAACCACATCCTCTGCCGGCGTTCACTTTCTGATCAAAGCGTGTTCCGTCAATGTGTACTTGTCCTCGGCCACCAGCCATCACTCGATTTTGCTTTAGGTACCTTGTACAGACACATCAGAGACTGGCATAATAGTCCACCGTGGAAACCTATGACACACCAGCCATAGTAAAGGCAACGCTCTCGTTACTTTTTATAGTCCAAAGGGGCAGAGAGTGGATGATCCAGTCCTGCAGGTTTATCTTTGTATGCTCAAAGAAACGCCCTTTACTTCCTGATACAGGAACCTTAATTTTTCCATAGACCTTTGTTTGAAATGTCCATGAATAGCCATGTCTGGATATGGAATTGTGAAGGGTCACACAAACGTAAACGCAGAGTTATCACCCGTGATGGGCGGTAGCATTTCACTTTAGTATATGGTGTGCAATGTGCTGAGGATAGATTAGAGCGTTTGAGAGATGAACACATCAAAGGAGTCGGTATATACACTTTCTAATGATGCATAGTAGGTGTATCATGGCTAGACGAATTGTGCTTAAATGGGTCACGGTTGCGTACATCGCTCTTAAATAGACGCTCTGGGTTTACTCTGCTTAAATTGACCCAATAGATTTTATTACTTTTCTTATAATTTACGATATCCTCACATCTACCACTAGTGATTGGCATCACTTATCATCGGTAACAATTAATGGTTAAATCAATTTGTTCATCATTACCTACACCATGAGACAATTCATTCGGGATCTGTAACATTCCGTTTGAACTACGCCAAGTTCCCAATCTCAAGTTCATTTCACGTCTAATTGGCGTCTTGTTACGCTCACTTTTATCTTCGTAACATCAAAGGCGAACTTAATTAATCCATAGGGATACCATTACTTTTACTTTCGAACCTTGTCACAAATTGCTTGCATGATCTGTACTGCATGTGTGTGTATGTGTTTACACACACACACACACACACATACATATGTGTAGATACATACATACATGTATATATATATA
>BOPN01005547.1:71912-76912 GCA_017312705.2 Penaeus japonicus
ATGCAGGTAATTCATTGGGGGTTTCTAGTCCACAGCTTGTCGCTAGCCGTAAATACGTAAACACAGCCATGTTTGAATTTCAGGGCGGGGTATTTTGCACAAGGTATGTTGCACGAAGCGCCCTAAAAAGGGGGATCCAGGGAGGGGCGAAGCCCCACCTTGGCTACGTCTTAATTCAAAACTAGGCAAAGTTAGGTAGGTGATTGGGTTAAGATTTTGCAAAGGTAATATGCCCCGAAGTAGGACGAGGTAGCACGAAGTGCCTTAAAAAAAGAGACCCAGATTGTGGGGTCCAGGGGTGGAAGCGCGCATTATTTCCACTATATATGAACAGAAGAGGAGAGGAATCCATCGATATCACTTTTTTTCTTCTTCTTTTTTGGTATTTCGTAACGTGGAGTTATTCGGAAAATTTACCAAGTGTACCGAAGAATTCCGTGGAAACCTAAGAAAAACAAGAGAATACACAAGAAAAAGAAAATGGACTAGTGAACATATTGATAAAACAGAAACAGGATCCCATGGAAGATTTTCTGTTAGAATGATATGAAAAGGAATTGCAAAATGTGCTTGGAACCGTAGAGGTTTCGGGCATCTAGGCATATTGAATTTTTTTTTTTTTTTAATGAAATAAAATCTATATAATAGGGAGAGAGAGAGGAAGAACCCGGAAGGTAAAGTAATACGGATAAAGATTATAATCAAAATAAAGCAAAGTGAAGCCTGCGATTAGGGATCTGTGATGTGCTTCCCATTATCTAAACATACGACGAAAAAAACAAAAAACAAATAATCCTATCGTAGTGATCCTGATGACAAATGCGGAATGCAATTAATCCCCCTATCACGGTGACATAATTTTGGGGTAGATGTATTGAGGTGTATAATAACCCAGGCATGAATGAGTCTGTGTGGAGAACTAGATCGGATAGGATACCAATATCTGATGATGAAAGGTTGTGTTGCATTACGGTGACGACGGCATGACGCCTAATATATCCGGTTTATTATTATCCTGGTAGATGGCTTAATAATTACAGAACCTGTTGCTCTAAGGCACACAAATGTGATGGATATATTCTAGAAAAAAAATAATGAAATGACAATTGAAAGTCCTAAATACCAGAGCTATTTCATTAGAGTTAAAATAATTAAAGTTAAAAGTTGTTTCATTCGAGTTTTCATTCGTCTCCAAAACCGTAAACTAGACGAAATAAAATTGAAAGACGCTCAACAAAAGACCGACATCCAAAATACACGAAGGACAAAACTGAATATCTAGCAATTGATTCCTGTCGTCTTTACACCACCACCCAACCTTCCAAAAGAATAGATCCCGGGGAGAGGACCATTTATCACTGATCTCAAGAACGATTCCTCAAATCCTTTTTGCAAAAGAATTGTGATCCCGGAATACAATGTAACGTAACTTTAAGAGGGCGGTGCGAGAGGAGACTTTTGCCGAATGGGAAGCGAAGACGTCACGCTGAAAGTTTGTGAGAAACTCAAACTCATTTATCTTGGAAAATGGGTAAAGAATTTCTATTGGAGATCAAGGAGCAAGCTTTAAATAGAAGATGAAAAAAAGAAAGGAAGAAAAAAACATTGACACATACGGCAGTCGAAACGTGCATCTAAGGATATGAATGAGTATGTTATTCACATACTCGTGTGTATATATATATATATATATATATATATATATATATATATATATAGATAGATACACACACACACTCACACACACACACACACACACACACACACACACACACACACATATATATATATATATATATATATATATATATATATATATATATATATATATATATATACACACATGTATGTATATATATGCATGGATGTATGTATATACATATGTATATATTATAGGTAATTAGAGACTAACAAATAAAGACGTGTAGATAAGGTTATTCACATTCATAACTTGTACGATAGTAAGTAATATTGATAACAGTAATATTGATATGGATATAAGTAAGGATAAGATAAATATATAAAATCATAACGATTATCATAATGAAATTGATGATAATAACAAGAACAACAACAATGATACTGATAATAATGATAAAGATAATAATAATTGTTATTATCATAATCATGATATTTATATAAATGAATACGATGATAGATTTGACTATAAAATGATAATAACACAATGATAATCAAAATGATGATAATGATCATGATAGTAATGATGATAACCATTATATTCATAATAATAGTAATAAAAACTAACAAAACCTTAGATTAAGTTTAAAAGAAAAATAACTGTACCACTGATAATGATGTTAATGATAACTGCATTAATGACAGCTAAATTAACAATAACAATTACATTGATAATGATGATAGCAGTGATAATAATGATAATGATGATACAAATGTATATTTTGATAACGTTCATAGTAGTAATAGTATTGGTGATGATGATAATGATTTTGATAATAGTAATCATTATAATAATGATAACATTGAAAATGATGATAGTAATAATGATAATGATAATAGTAAAGATAATGATAGTGATATAGATAATAAAAGCAATAGATGACAAGATGATTAAAATAATTATTCTGATGATAAGGATACTTTTGATAATGGTAATAAAAATACTGCTGCAACTAATAATATTCATGTTACTGCTAATACTGTTAGTACTTCCACTAATAGCAAGGAGGATAACGGTTATAAGAGTGATAATGGCAATAATGATAATAGTGATAATGATAGTGTTAAGGATAATTATAATGATACTAGTAATGATAATTGTAAAGATACCGATAATAAGGATAATAATAGTGATAATGATAATAATAATTATGATAGCAATAATAATAATTATGTTAACATAGATAATGATGATAATAATGATATTGATAATAAAGGTGATAATGAATTATAATGACAAACTACTTTTACAACTCAACTAATGGTAACAACGAAAACAATGATAATGATAATAATAAGGATATTAGTAACAGTAAAAACAATAATAGTAATTTTATGATAAAGATCATGCTGAGGATAAAGACCAAGATGATGCCGATGATGGCAATAATGATATTAATAATGATGATGATTATGATGAGGATAATAATGATTAAGATGATAATAACAAAAATAAAGTATCAAACCAATAATAAGGAAAACTCACATATATACGAATGAAGGAATTCCATTCTTATTACCAAACCCCTGCCCAGGATCGTGCCCCTATTATCTACAATCAGAGTTGCCAACTTAGCGCTTTTGGCGCTAAATCTAGCTCTTTTTCAAGTTATTTAGCGCTTAAATTTATCATTTAGCGCCTTTTTTTAGCGCTTTTTAAAAATACTTAGCTCCAAATTTAGCGCTTTATGGCTCATTACATTTGCTCTTTATCATGTACTTTTTATATTTTCTTTTTTTATTAATTCATTTGTTTATTTATTTAGTTAGTTTTAGCTACCACGTAATGTCAGTACCCCAAACGCTTGATGTACGCATTTTGTGACAAACATACGTAAAATAAATACCTCTAAAGGTGTGTAATGCTTTGTTTTATCAATAAAATAAAATAAGAACCGATCCTGTCGGCCACTCGTCAGAGTCCTGTCCAAGTTGCACAGTTGCGTGTGTTGCTGCCATTCCAGTCTGAAATGCTAGGTAGTTAAGTTAAACAATATTGTACTACCTTTTTCATTGGATACTGTTATCATTAGTAATTTCACAGACGCGACGTACGTTTCTGGACATTTTGTAATATGATTGAAATAATGGCACACATTTTCATGACATGCTTACCGCTGTGAATGACTGACAGTGGAATATGGATGGACCGAGCATGGGTAGAGAGATACGCGTCACGCGAATACGTGTCTCATACCAGTAGCGGACAAGGCATAACCACGATCAAGTCCTCGCAGTCGCCTCACTACCTCAGTGACTCAATCGCCTGCCTCAGCTTCTCAAGTGTAAACCCGCCTCGGTACGTCGATAATTTTGCTCGTAGCTACGCTTACTTCACGTACATGTCGCAATTCGATGGTTGCCTAGCTTTCTACAAGCAACAATGAGCAAAAAGTACGCACAACATTTTAGAGCAGAGTGGTTAAAAGACCCAAATTATGAGAAATGGTTGCGGAGAGTAGAAGGTGATGATACGAAATGTGTTTGTAAGTACTGTCATTGCACACTGTCTGCAAAACGTAGTGACATTGATAGACACAGACAGACATTAAAACATAAGAAAGCAGAGAAACCTTTCAGTACCGAAAGACAAGGCACAATACCATTTTAAGTGTTCCAAAGTATTGGAACACTTAAAGCATACGAGTCATCACAATCTCCAGCAGGATGCTCACACACACAACCACAGCAGAGTGCCGCCACAGACGAAGAGATTGGAGACTGGGAGCTGGCAGATTTGGAGTAAAAGTGAGTATTTTGCTGTGAATCCATTATATTTTATGCTACATATATTTCAGCATTAAAAGTTAGGTGAAAGGAAAATTAATAGGGATACTACACAACTTTGCGAAATTTAGCGCTTTTTTAGCGCTTTTTAGGGGTGGACATAGCGCCTTTTCAAATTACGAGTTGGCAACTCTGTCTACAATTGCGTCTTTAATGAGAGAGAGAGAAAAAAAATCTTATAATTAATCATACATCAAAGAAAATGCCTGATTTCCTCACACAGGTCTGAACTGAATTTTATTCGGGACACTCTGTAGTCTGCCTGGAATTACTGCCCTTCTCTGTCGTAAAGAAGAAACTCAATATCAGAATTTTCCTCGGACCTCCGCCACAACCTCTCTGGCATTTCACTTTTATTGCCATATAAAATGAAGCACTCTGAATTCCCCGGTATAATTCAGAATCGTTTCCCCATTTATCCCAAACAGTAAAGCCCTCTAGGTTTCAACAAGATCTATCTATCTACCCAATAAAAGTTTATGAATTTTGGACATTATCTTAAAACTACTGGATTG